>ML677380.1:12855700-13121159 GCA_007922305.1 Dermatemys mawii
GTGTACAATTTGGCCTTGAGGGCTGCTTTCTACCATACAAGGAGGTCCAAGCGTCTGATGAATAGGCGTGGCTGGGCCCGGCTGCCCCCGAAGAGCAAGGGGAACGCGATCGTGGCTTGAACATGGGGAGAACTCGGGTTGCTATGAGCGCAAGGCAGGGCCAAGAATAGCACGGCAGGACCTTGACTGTGAGCCATCGCCCACTGGGAGCCTTTTTATTGATGTTGCTGAGTTGGAAGAGAGTCTGTCTTGCTTTGTGCCTAGCTAATGTAGTGATAAAAAGGAGGAAGCGACAGTGTTTGTTTTTCGGTCACTTGCACCGGCTCTTCCTACTTAGTCTATTGCCTGACCAATCTTGTTGACCTCGCCAGGGTGATTGTGTTTTGAAGCAAAGATTTCCTATCTCTGGCATCTGAGAAAGAGGAAGGCAGGAGGGACAAAATACTAGGCTTCACTTCATGCCCCTTAAAATTTCATGGAGACCAGAACTCTGATCTTCCTGCTACAAAAGCACAAGCCCCTGCTGCTTGCGCTGTGGGAGAATCTGCACAGTATAGGGCCTATGACACACAGTCCTGACTCTGCTGTGGTGCCCAGGCTAGCTCCATTCTTGCAGGACATGTGTCGATTTTTACAAAGTCAGGTACTGAAGTGGGTACCTGCTTCAAAAAAGAAAAGTTTGAATTATTCCAGCCCTAACCCCTGGTTTTGCTGGTTTGAGACCAGAGGTCAAATTGAAAAGCATGACGGGTGGGTGTTGAATGTTGCTGTATTCAGCCAACCTGTCTGATCGAGTGCTCGTACGCTCAAAGAGGGGGCACGGTCACAAGTGCCCAAGTGCGGTGTCACGCCGAGTCTCTTTAGTAGCTCAGCTGCTCAAGGGAAAATTTAACTAGTTGCGGCTGATTGATTTGGAGGAGAGTTTCCTGAAAAACCAGCCAGCTGCATTCAGGGTGGCCTGTGGCTGAGCCAATAGGGGCCCAGAAAGCAGCTAATAGCTCTGGATTTTCTACTCTAGCTCTGTATCCTGCGCTCCCCGCGATGTGGCAGCGAACATGGGCCAATTTCTTGGCTTGTGGACAGAAGTCAGACTGTAGCTGCTCCTTGTAATACACAGTAAGAGACTGCCCCTGCCCCAGCGAGCTGACAGTCTGAGGAGGTGAGACAGACAAAGGAAGGGTGGTTTATCTTTGATAGGGAGAGATTAAAGCCACAGTCCAAGGTCATTCAGAGCCTGTGGTAGCGGAGAGGCAGGATCTGAAGCCCGGTTTCCTGAGTCTTAGCCCACAAAACCGCCCGTCCCCTTTTCTTTGGCAGCCTGTACTTCCTCACACAGAGGATGTCGACCAGCTGGGCAATTCAAATGGCTAAATGGGGTGATAAACAGCTGTCTGGGGTTTCCAGCCCCCCAAAATCCCGATGAATTATGCAAGCCACATTCCTGCAAAGGATTGAAGCCTTTGCTTTACGGTTAGCTGCAAGTGACCCGAGTGCCCAGCAGACCCACTAGCTCAGTGTGTCAGGAAGCAGGAGCATCCCCATAGAGCCTGGAGGATGAGACCATGGGGGCTTCTGCGGGTGACGGTGTCCTTCATGCGGCCTGCCGAACGAGAGGTGCAGTAGAAGGGTAATGGAGCCTGTGGCTTCGCTTCAGATGGAAAAGGCCGGTCCCCTTGACAGGGAGGTTAAGATAGCTCTGGGAGCAATCTAGTTCTAGTGGAGTGTGTGGTAACTTCTCCCCGTTAGCAGCCACTGGCCACGGGTGCCTCTTTTCATTGCTCATTTAGTAGGCCAAGTCCTCAACTGATGTCATTACCGGAGCGTAGAGAAAGACAATTCCTCTGTCCTGGTAGAACCGTAAAGGGTACAGTCAAGACGTGACAGCTGCTGCTGCTTCCTAGGGTGACCAGATGTCCTGATTTTATAGGTACAGTCCCAATTTTGGGGTCTTTTTCTTATATAGGCTTCTATTACCCCTTTCCCTCCCATTCCGATTTTTCACATTTGCTGTCTGGTCACCCTACTTCTCCCTGACCTGTTTTGTCACAAGATGTTGAGAGTAAAGGCTTGGGATGCGAATATCCGGGGGTGGGGGGCGGACACCTTGCTATTTGCAAGATTCTCTCGGGGGAGGGTGATATGGACCACCGAGAGGTGGGCGTTTGAAAATCAATCTCGCTACAGTTGGGACAGTGGTCTTGTGGTAAAGACCTTGGCTGTTAGTCCAGCACCTAGCACAGTGGTCTTGGTTATGGCCTCTGCATGCTACTGTAAAATGGTGATAAAAGTCTCCCTCTGAGAGCACAAAATCACAACTTCATACTTGTGCTTTTTTCTGTTGCGTGTGGCTGCATTTGCCTCGATCTCCCGGCAAACCTGAGACGAGTTTGTAGAGATTTATTGTGTGCACGCGGGGTTTTTTGATTAGTTAGCTGGAACCTTTGCAAAGAGGTGCACAGAGCTGAAAAAAAGAAAGAGAGACAGAAGTTTTATGGGGACGAAGAGACTGTGAAACGAATTGGACAAATGCAAAAATTCACCCATAAAGTTCCTCCTATGAGATGGGATTGGGTCGTCCACCTGTGTTTAACTGCTGGGAAAGGGCGATAAATCTTTCTCTAGACGTTTGCTTTCAGAGCACTCTGGGTTTGCAAAGTCTCCTCATTAACTTTTAGCTTTTCCTTCTTTAAATAGTTTGCAGTGGGTTTTTAATAATGCGGGTTTAAGAGCATGACTGGACCTCATTAAGGGACTGGCTGCTCGGGTAAGCATCAGGCAAGAGGTGAGCAGCCCGCTACGCCGGTTTCGCTTTCCCCACAGCACTGCCAGTAAATGCATTTCAAGCCTGACTTTCAGACCTTCCTAGTCCAAGGCCATTGCCAATATACCTCCAGGCTGCCTTGCTTATCCAGTCCTGGCGTCTCGAAGAACTCGGCCAGTGGCCCATAATCCTGACCTACATCGCATCCTCCTATTCCAGTCCTACACATCCCCACAACTCTCACCCCTGACTTGCAGCCCCCTTACAATTCCAGTCCTGGGCCCCCATGCATAGTTCTGCTGACTGTCCCCCTGCTACACACACACACTTCCAATGCACTTCAGCCTTAACCTGCAGCCTGCCCTGCACAGGATCCTAGTTCTGGGTGCCCAACTCAGCTGGTTCATGGACCCACCATGCTAGCTACCCCCACGTGCCCCTCCACTCTTGCACTGGCATGTGAGGGAGAACGGTGTGAGAGGAGGGGAAGCTGTAGAGGCTGAAGGCAGGGTTTGCAGCCAGGTTGGCTGTTGTATTTGCGGTAGGTGATGTGTAATAAGAAGCAACACACGTGTTAAATACAGCTCCCTGGCCCTTACTGCAACAGAGACCCATTCCCTTACCCCGGGCTACCGCTCTCCTCGGCCTTCTGTATGGTTTCTCACTCTCCAGAAGACATTACGGGTGTCATTTTCAGTCACTCATTTCCTCTCTCTTGCTTGTGTGAGTGTTTATTTGTGTGGGGTGGGGCAGAAAGCAGGTCGTTTAAAGAGGGGATCCTGGAATGCTTTAGGTATCCGGTCACTTTCTAGCCTAGACAACAACAGGAACGCCATGCCCCGTGTTAATGAGGCCCCGAGGAGGTTTCCCAAGCTTCTCAGACAACCCCAAGTTGAGAGCTGGCAGGACAGGCCCTACTCAAACGTCTTGGATGGAGAGAGGGATGGGCTTGCACACAACAGACCCTGATCACCCAAGAGCACGGCACTCCAAGGTAACAAACCTGGGCAGAACGCATAGGCCTTGCCAGCTTATTTCATATCAAAATGAGGCAACACTCTTCCATTTTGTGGCTGGCTGGAACAGACACACGCTGAGCCTGGCTGCCTGGCACGCCAGTGGGAGGAGCGGGAAGTGGGTTACCATGCACTCTAACCTCAGGGGGCTAGAAGGATGGGAACCAAAGATCCAGTGGCCATTCTGTGTTGGAGGAATGTAGCTAAGGGTGCCTGTCCCTGCCATACAACCCCCTCTGCCAGCTATTTAGCGGCTGCACATCTATGCCCAGCGGGCAGCTCCCCTCCAGCAGGAGACTTTTCTGCTAGGCACTACAGCCAGAATACAGCCCTATTGCCCCTCCGGGACAGTACAAAGGGGCTTTACCCTGGCCTCAAACCTCCCCATGGAGCTACTGTCTGTTGCTTATGAGCACAAATAGGAGGGGTGGGGACGTAGCGTGCTGTGAATGGGTGGATGACTTTAAGTATCTGAATGTGAAAATGTTGCCCTGCACCAGGGGTATCAGAGGTGTTAATTAACTATCCTGATTCTGACTCATCAGCAGAGAGTTAAATTTATTCCCAAGTGAGAAGGTGGTTTCCCTCCCATCCCCCCAGCATAATGGCTGGGTTGTCTTGCATGGCCCCTCCTTGCTGTGATAGAATTTAAGCTAGGGTCCTGGCTGGAGAATTTTCTGAGGGAGGGCTGGCTCCAGCGGTCGTATTGTTCAGTCACACCAGAGCTGAACTGAGCCCAAAGAGCAGCTCAATAGGGCAAGATATCATGTGCAAGGGGGCAGATTTTCAAAGTGCTCTGTGCTGGCCTACCTCCGCTCCCATGTTAAATCTCCCATCATCCTCTCTGGCAGCCGGGCTAGGCCAATGCTGAGTGGTTTTTCAATGATCCTGAAGTCTTAGACTGTAAGCTGTTTGGGACAGGGACTGGATCTTTGTACAGCTCCTAGCACAGTGGGGGCCGGGCGCATGGCTGCTGCTCCTATTGGCTGCCACACTAAAATAGCAGTTAATAATAATCCTCCTATCCTGGCTGAAACACTGCAGTCTTCATCCGGCATTACTAATGTATGTGCTGTTCTCTGTAGGACTTTGTTCTTTGTCTCTGAGGCATATAACGGCAGTGACACAATTGCTGTCTCTTGTGTGACAGTCAGACACGTGAACACGGTACGGTGCTCCTGAGACAGAGTCTAGCAGTGAGAATGAGTGTCTGCGGGTGTGCAGCTGTAGCGTGAATTGCTGCGTCTGCCGGCTCCTTCGAATAGACAGCTTTGCCGGCTTGTGTCACCGGAGGCCTTCACTTCTCTGTCTGCCCCCTGTGATCTCAATCTGTCATCTGTCATTTAAAAACATGTCCGAACACTACCCCGCTCCCTGGGGCTGACCTGTTCTCGTGCACAGCGCCTGGCTGCAGGGAGAAGGGATCGTCCTGTGAAATTCACAAGTGCGGCTTGTATGTTAATTTTGCACGATCTCCTCTCAGTTCTCAGTGCCGGCTGCAGTTGCAGGACTTCAACTCTGGATGTCTGCGCGGGATGGTGTGATGGGGAGACCGGAAACCTTGTGTCTTCAAACACTTTTCCACTTGCCTCCCCACCCGGTCTCCTTTTTTGTATTTACAAGTGTCCTTTGTAAGGCTGCTCCAACACAAACAAGAGGTAACCGGGGGGCATTCTGTGCACGGTCAAGAACTTGATCCAAATATCCCTCCTTTATATGCAAAAACCACATGCCCCTTTGTGTCTACAGCCGCCAGTTTCTTCAAGGTCAAAGGCTGGCTGAGACCTGGAGTCCGTTGGAAAATGCCGTGTTTTCGATGAAAAAAGTAGGAAAAATGAAATTTGTTTAAAAAAATGGAAACTTTTCTTTAATGAAAAAATTCAAACCATGGCATTTTTTTTGGCAAAAAGCCTGAATGTTTTTAAAGAAATGACAATTTTTCATTCACAAAAGAATCAAGAGACCCTTTTGTGTCTAAATTTTTTTTAAAAACCCATCTGAAAAATTACACCCTGCTCCGTGTGGACTCCAGCCGAGCTGGGTGTTTTCTCGCTCTCTTAGAGACCTTTTCCTTCCTAGATTTATCCTTACAAACATTTGAGTTGCTAATGTATGGCTGTCGGAGTGCCTCTGGGTCCTTTGGATCATGGAGGATGCCCAGGAGATGTACTGGTAAGGTGGTTTGATGGTCCATGAGAACATGGCTGTACCCCACAGGATGCTGGAGATGAACCAGTTTGAAAACAGGGCGTCAATACGAGCTCCGGGACTGGGGCTGGAGCGAGTGCCTTGGTGGGAGGTTTCACGGTTTCTGATAGGTAGCCAGCTTTCGTTCATGATCACAGCTGGATCCCAGCTTGCAACGTTCCCCATGAAATGTTCTCTATGGGCTCGAAGAGTTGGCAGTATATTACATTGTCAGCAGTTTGGGGAATGGGCTGGCTTTTTGTTCTGTGTCTGTACAGCGCCCGGCACGTTGCGGGGTTGGTCCATGACAGGGGCTCTTAGGCACAATGATAATCCAGATCATAATGGAGGAGAGTGTTTGTGTCCAACTTCTGACCTTTCCTTACCTTAGGGCAGTTTGGTCTAGTGACTAGGGTGCCGCACAGGCAGTCAGGGACCTGGTTTTTTCCTCGCTGTGACCTTGGACAGCTCCCTCCCTCTCTTTGTGCCCCTGGTTTCCCCTCCTATCCTCTGTCTGGACTGTAAACTCTTTAACACGTGGGCTCTCACAGGGTGCCTCGTGCAAGGGAGCCCGATTGTGGCAGGGGCCTCTGGGTGCTCATCTATGGAATAATGGTTTGCTGTTGATCAGGGGTAATCCCTGTGCTTTTGGAGCTTTGCCAGCATGGTGAACAGTCCTGGGCTGGTCTTTGCAATGGCTCCAACTGGGTGTGCAATTTGGTGCTGCCCTTTGGGCTGATTCTCTGAGCTGAGTCTGAGTTATGTCTTGCTGAGACACATGGGCACCGCTGCTAGCTGTGTTACTCCTTCAAAGCCAGCGGCAGAACTGGGTGCTAAAAGTCCTGTGTTCGAACCACGCTGATAACCTGTGAGCGGGTGGCGGCCGCTCCATGGGCCAGCACAGCAGGGATTGGACTTGGGACACACAGCACCGAAAGCACGACCTTTTTCGTATGTTCTTACGACCTGCTGCAGCGGGAGCAACAGCTGTGACAACTCATCTCCTCTGGAATCAGCCCAGAGGGGACCCTGCACCACACGCTCACCAGGGAGTTACAGTCGGACTCGTTACCATCGGCATGTCTCAGTTAGACCAGCTCTCCCAGTAATGGCTTCCCTCTCTACTCACTTCCACAGCTGCTCCGCCTGGTGCAGCCCAGGTGATGGACATGGGCAGCCTTGGTCCAAGGCTGACACTGGTGGGACTTGCATCTGCAAGTGTCCAGCTCTCCCGGTGCGAGATGCCCCTGTTTAGACTAAGTGACGATGGTACCGGACTTGACTCGTCAGCCAGCCTCACGCTGCAACCTGATCTAGGCTGGCACCAGCTTGCAAGGACAGAAGAGGCTCGTTCTGCTCCAATTCTGATGCAGCTCCAATTTTGCAACGCACTTGAAATGCTTTAGAAATGCAAATTTTACTGTCGAGGGGGGGCACAGAATTGAATCCCTTCCACTCACAGCCTCCCCGGTTCACAACGGATGTGGCCCGTGTAGCCCCATCAGCCTGGGCATTTCTCAGCGATGTCCACGCCGGCGAACGGCATCACGCGCCAGATAAAAACCTGAATCTGCCCTGCCCCTCCGCTCTGCTTACCCGCCGCCTTTGGGCTCGGAATGGAAAAGCGCCGCTTGCAAATTTCTTCAGAGAGGCCTGGAAGAGGAGGAAGGGGGGAAAAAAACCCACAAGACCATCCACCGAGGCACAGATGGTGCAATTAGAGGGAAAGGACAAATTCTTCACGCAAGATGATACCACTAGAGGAAAGCAAACAGTTCTGTGGGGGGTCCTTTCCCTATTTTAAAAAGCAGCCAGCAGTATATAATTCTTTCATGTAAATTGTATATTTAAGTCCTGAAGATGGTTCTGAGCGTGGCGGAGGACGCCCGGCACGTGTGTTTTCAAGCTTCGGAAGCTCAACGAGGCTTCAGCTGACACCGTCTTTCTGATCCGCTCCCTGAGCGCCGCTGGGCCCCGCACGCCGTTTATTTTCTCCCCGGGTGGCCGGTGAGGTTAGACCCGCCACCGCTGGGTTCTTCGGGGCTTAGTATTTCTCCCGCCGTGCAGTTGGCAGGAGAAAAGGAGAAAACAAAGGCAGCTGAGGCAGGTTCCGCAGGCGCGGCGGGAGCGGGGATGGCAGCAGCTGGGCTGATTCCTCTCTCCCTCCTCCTGGTTGAGGGGACCCCCCATCTCCAATCTGGGGGTTACCTCTTGTTAGGGTGACCCTATTCCCCCAAAGAGAAAATGGGATACTGCCGGGGGCTGGCCCGAGCCGCATGTCTGAGCCCCTCCCCCACCCCGCGTGGGGCTGGCCCGAGCGCCTCATCCGAGCCTCCCTCCTGCCCCCACCCCGCGTGGGGCTTGCTCAAGCCGCTTGCCCCCCAAGCCCTGCCCCCTCCTCCTCAGGCGGGGCTAGGGTGGCCAGACAGCAAGTGTGAAAAATCAGGACAGGCGGTGCAGGGTACTAGGAGCCTGTATAAGAGAGAGAGACCCAAAAATCGGGACTGTCCCTATAAAATTGGGACATCTGGTCACCCAAGGCAGGGCTCGTGTTGCTGCTTGCCCGGGCCCTGCCTGCCCCCCAGTGTGAGGCTGAAGCTGGCGTGTCTGCTCTCTTGAGCCCCACCTCCCCCCCTGCACAGCTCTGGCATCGCCTTTCCCCCAGGCCCGTTGTCCCCTTGGCTCTTGCCAACTGATCGATTTGGCATGAGCCAAGGGGACAAATGCCCACTTTTGCCAAAGGAGTCATGACGGCTGGGACAGGGCTTAAAAAAAGGCCTGTCCCAGCCACACCGGGACGTATGGTCACCCTAGCTCTTGTATTTATGCCAGCTGGGAAGGGGGCATATTCCTGCCGCAGGAGAATATGGCTCTTTCTCCTTTCAGACCACCCTGGTAGTGTCTGGAAACTGAGTCCCCATTGTGTTAGGTGCTGTACGCATACAGCCCCAGCCCCCCAAAGCTGACTAGCCATGACAAAGGGAAAGATTTTTACCGCTCCTCCCTCGTAAATACAGGGAACTGAGGCACGGAAAGGTCAAAGGACTTGCCCAGGGTCAAGCGCAAAGGGGAGCATTCAGTGCACTCCCCCGGACTCCCAGAAATCCATTGCTCTCGCCCTTCGGGGTGCTGTAGCAGCAAACCAGCTTTCCGATATCCCGAGCACTGTTTGCTTGGAAGCTCAGATAAAGTATCTCTCATGAAGCCGAGGGGGTTGGTGGTGTTTTGTTGTGGTTGCCATTCTTTGGATGGGACGCAGTTACAGGATCGAAGCCTGTGGGTTGCCCAGCATACATGCCCGGCAGAATATGTCTGCTAAATCATGGGGCATTTTAGTGTCGGTCAATTTAGGCAGAGTCTGTGAGACGTGGCCTGTGCTGATCAGAATGGAAATCGATCAGGCAGCTGCACGTACCTGGGGTGGGAACGCAGAAGTAGCAAAAACACATGCTTTGTTCTGGGCCAGTGCAGATAGAAACAATAGAGCTCTGTTAAAGAGACTGGCTTCAGGTTAAGCATGTGCTTTGGAGAATGGGCACAAAGAGGGCAAAATAGAAGGCTGCCTCTCTGCCCCGGGATCACATTGTGGGTAAGGCACTCAAGTAGGATGTAGAAGTTGGTGGCTCACTTGCCCGCTCTGCCCCAGATCTTGAGCAAATCGCTTAGTTTCTCTGTGCCTTTGTTCCCCACCTGTAAAATGGGGATAATAACTCTTGTTAGCTTGTAAGCTCCTTGGGATACAAGTTGTTTCTTGAGTCACTTTACTCCTGGATCAGTTATTTCTTGAGCCACTTTACTCCTGGACCACTTTACTCCCTCCACCCAGGGTTCAGCATGCTTTAACTTATGCGCATTGACTTCAGGCCTTCAGTTGATTTCTGTAGACACAGCCGTTGTATGTGTATGTATGGTGCCTAGCACAACAGAGCCTCAATTGGGTCCTCAATTTGGTTTATCTCAATTCACTTTGGAAGTGAATTAAAATAAACTGAATTAAGGCCACTTTAATTCTTTATGAGAACGTTCTCATGGGGACTTAATGCGGTTTGACTAATCCACTTTAAATTCCCACCTTTAGCTAATTCAGATCAACTTTTCTGAGTATTCCCATGTAGACAAGTCCTTTGTGTGGCTCTTCTGCTCAGGATAATTAAAGAAGCCCCAGCTTCCTGGCACCACTGAGTGCTCTGTCTCTTTGGGTCACCGGTTTTGGCTCTGTAGAGCAGGGGCTATTTCAAAGCACTTTAAATGAAGTGCCTGCTCTCAGAGAGTTTAATTATTACATGATAGGGCAGTTACTGGGCATTAGGATTTTTCTAATTATTAATATCATATTAAACAATGAATTATCACAAACAATTAAAATTAATTACATTTCTCCATGTTAATTAAATGATTCTTTTGATCAGGCGAGCGAGCGTGCTCTGCCATAAAAATTAAAGTCTCGTAACGGCAGAGTCTAACACAGCGGAAGTGGATAGAGGGCACATAGTATTCAGGGCTTCTAGCCTTAAAGTCAGCTGTATCGCTCTGCATTTCCCTTCCTGTTTGTGTGATCCCATCTGCTCATCCTCTTGGAATCCCTTTCTTCTGGATTGCAAGGACATGGAAACGGTGCCTTTCCGTGAGATATTAGTTTAGTTTAGTTTGTTTAGTTTAGTTTAGTCTGTTTAGTTTATCCAAGAGATGGTGATGAGAGAACTTGATCACTGTCTTCAAAGATCTTCGTAGGGGAGAGGTGTCTGATAATAGCTGACTTTTTAGACTAGCAGCCAAAAGCCAGATGAAACCCGGAGCTTGGAAGCTGCTGATAGACACATTCAGGCTACAAATAAGGTGCATGTTTTTAACAGTGAAGGTGATGAACAAGTGGAAGAATTTGCCTGGAGTTTCTGGTGGATTCTCCATCACATGAAACCTTGACATGGAGACTGGGCTCCTTTAGAGAAGAGATGGTGGAGCTTACAGAGAAGTTATGGAACGGATGCAGAAATCAGTGGGCACAGAAGGTCAGATTAGATCTATCAATCTGGGAATGGAGCTCCAACGCTTGCAGACCGTGAGCTCTCTGCCTTCTGAGTGCTGATCTCCATGGGGTGCAGGGGATGGGTCTCCCGTTTGCTAGAAGTGTGGGTTGGTGAATCAGTAAGGATCAGTGACGCTTTATGCTGATCCGTGCCCCAGCATGGGTGTAGGGCGCCCTGTGCTACTGGCAATGCAGTGGGTTAGATGAGACATGACCCTGAGGCCTACAGTGCATATAGAGACAGACAGTGAAGTCTAGTCAGAGGATAGGACCTGGACTGGGAATTAGGAGACCTGGTTCTGTTCCTGGCTCTACTTTGATCTGCTTTGGGACATTAGCCAGGCCATGGCCTTGCTCCGTGCCTCAGTCCTGCACCTACTGATGTCCATGGGAAATTTGCTCTCAAATTCTGTGGACCAGGCTCAGGGCTAGTTGCGTGTTAAAACCCAGTTTTCCCAGTGCTTGCGGACTGGATAAATCTCCGCATCTCTCTCCATTTACTGGCAAACAAACCAACCTGGACTCTTCTAAACAGTATCAATCGTTAGCCTTGGCAACAGCCAAGCTGAATTCCGCCTTCAAGCAGCTGTATGTTTTTGTGCAGCATTTTCTAACCCCTGGCATGGTGAGTGTGGATTCTCTTGTGGCTGCCTGGGAATCAGCGGGCAGGGAGCAGGGGGAGGGTTATTTAAGCAGTCTGCTGCATCGTTGCACACAAGAGTCACCCATCGTCTTGGGTCCCAATTGCAAAGCTGACAAGTTACCTCAAGTGGCACCGTGGTACTGGTGCTAAGCTGTCAGGTGGCTCTTGGAGCGGTTAGAGTCTCATCAAAGCAGAAGGCCTTTTGCAGGCACAGAAGGTTCAGCATAGCATTCCTGTCGGGCACCATTTATTCAGCCTGCCTGACCCAGCCTGACATTTCTGCAGTCCCTCCTCTGATCCCTAATCCTCAGACTGTCCGACACTCAGGTTAACTTACTGCTCCCTTGTAAGGCCTGGTGTGCCCCATGGCATTCAGTGCCAAGTGCCCTCCTGTGCAAAGAGCCTATGCAAAACCGATACGTCACTCCGGTCTTTCCACTCTTACCAGGCTGCTCTCTGCTGGGGAAATTCACCCCTCTGTCTGCGGCGTCGGCGCCAGCCGAAGTGGAACATGAAACTCACCCAGACCTCAGCCAGGGTGAATTTCACCCTCCGGCCCCACTTCCATTCCCAGGGGAGCCCTGCTGATGGCTCCCTCTTTTTTCCCCTTTGTGTGTGTCTCTCTCTCCTGCTCCACCATCCATCTTGGATCTCTCCTCCCACCCTTTTCCAGAGACTGTTTTCCCAGAAGAGGTGCTGAAAATCACAGCCAAACTAGGGGAGCATCCCCCTTTCATCTCTCCTGTCTCATCTCACGTGGTTCCATCTTTCTCTTCCTCTTTCCCCCCTTCTGCCTTTTGCCATCGGATGATTTAGTTGGGGATTGGTCCTGCTTTGAGCAGAGCAGGGAGTTGGACTAGATACCTCCTGAGGTCCCTCCCAACCCTGAGATTCCTTGATTCTATGATTTTCATTTTCTCTGGCCATGACTTCCTGCCTTCTCTGCCATTTTTTTCTCTCTTCCCTTTGTCAGGCCTCTCCTTGCTTTGCCATTTCTTGACCTCAAGAACATTTGGTAGCCACAGTGGTGTCATCGTAGGGGTTGTCAGAGAGGCCGGAAGGTTTGTATGCTGGGTATGCTGTATGCTGGGCTGGGACTCAGGAGACCTGGGTTCTATTCTTGGCTTTGTCTCTAACCTTGGGCAAGTCACTTCCCTTTCCATGCCTCAGTTTCTCTCCCCTCCTTTGTCTGTCTTCTGTATTTAAATTGTAAGCTCTTCAGGGCAGGGACTAACACAATTGGCCCCGATCTCCCTTAGGGGATGTAGGTGCTCTTTAATTGCCAATAATTAATAATAATAGTCTGTTTAACCCCCTATGAGGCCAGCATTCCATCATAAAGTTCCTAGCCACATCGTAGAAGCAGGAAAACTAGCAGTGACCTGAATTGTGCTGTGTTTGTTACTGAGATTCATTAATAATTTCATTTGAAAAGGCCAACATGACACTGAGATGAGCTGTACCGCTTTTATGGCAGGGCTGATTACAGACCCGTGGAAAAACAAGACTTACAACTTGAGGATGCCTGTTTAATTATGTTGTTGACATACCCGACTGTGACAGCCTGCAGAGTTGCAGCTCCGATTACTACTCACACAACAAGAGCCGCTCTTTGGACGACACTTAGAGAAGCGCATGTCACCAAACCCCGGCCACGTACAAAAGGAAGAGCTACCTGCATGCACCATTTTATTGCTATTGCAGTAGTGCCCAGTTCCCCATTGCATCAGGTGCTGTACAAACCCAGAACAAAAAGATGGCTCCCGTCTCAGTGAGCTGACAGTCTAAGTGCAGTTCCCACATACAATTTCTTGAATGCTCAGTGCTCGTGTTGTGGCATCAGTTGCTTCTAGCCTCCTGGCCCAAGTTAATTCTTTTTGATCCTGGTTTGGCTAAAGGGAAGGACCATTGTTTGTTTAACTGCAGCCGGCTCAGGGGTCCGTGTATTGTGTATGAATGCGCTCATGGGTGCTCATGGGCATGTATGTAGATATGCAAGTATTCAAGTGGGTGAATCTATGTGCATGCATCTGGGTGTGTCTAGGTATGCAAGCGCATGTTTGTGTACCTGCGTGTGCATGCAGGCATGTGGACACAGGCTCATATGTTTGTGCATACACACGTCCAAGTCTAACCTTGGGCGTTCCAATGTCTCCTTGGAATGATCCTTCTTTTCTCCGGCACAATGGAGTCCTGCTAAACTACATGTAAAAAACTAATGACTTGAAAAAAGCCCAGTGCTGTTGTCAGGGTTAAATTTATCCTTGTTTCCTGATGAACAAATCCATCTGATTAACCTGCTGCAGGGAGAGAGGTGGGAAAGGGTTCTTTCATCCCAGGAAAATATTCAAGATTTTGAAAAAAAAATGTCCATCCCAAGTCAGGATGAAAAAAAAATCAGACTCTCAAAATGTTCTGCCCACCAAGGAACTGAAAAAATATCAGTGTGGGTCAATTGAAATGTTCCATTTTGATAACGTCAAAGGTTTCGTTTTGATTTTTACTCTATTTCATTGTTTTAATTATAACGAGCTCAAGTTTTGAAACAAAGAGTAGTTTTGAACTGGGAAACCAGAAGTTTTCATTTACCAAACCTTGAAAGGGACATTTTGAAAATGTCAAAATTTTCAACGTTATTTTTGAGTCTGGAAATTCGTCCAAATGGACCCTGTTCTGCGAACAGTTTCGAGTTGGCTGAACTGACGTTTTTCAACAAGAAAACAGTTTGCTGGAAAACTCCTAACCCGCTCTACTGTTGAATCCTGTCCTCCTCCATTTCAGGGGGCTGTATCTTGGGAATATTTCCTCTCTGATTCCCGGCTCTTTGCGCTAGACAGACACACACGTATTCAAGCGCCGTTTGCAACAGAGTTGAGCAGCAGGACAGGATAGTTTGACCTTCTCTGTTCTTGAACATAATTACTGTTATCCCAGATAATCGCTTTGAAATAACTCTGGGTCACCATGCACCTTCCTGTAATTTCTCCACTTATCTGTTAGCAGCGCTGGCCTGGACAGCAGTGGATAGGATGGGATGGATTTCTTATTTCCTGCTTTGTGCGCGCATTGGACTTCACTGAACTACTGTTATTCTCTTCCCTCCATTGGCTTAGCAGCAGGAAGCCTTTTAGGTTTGTGACGTAGATACTGGTAACTGGCGTGTCGGCGTTCCGTTCCCAGGTTGGAGTCTCCTCTTGTCTGTATGACTCTTAGCTGGATACATAAAGTCAGAGAAATTAAGTCCAGAAAGCACCACCCAGCCAGATCATCTAGTCCAGCGCTCTTCAAACTTTCAGTACCGCGGCCCCCTTTCACGCTCCCCTCTCCACTCGCGGCCCCCTTGGTATGTCCGCCGAAATGCCGCCGAATAGAAAGCTTCATTTCGGTGGGCCAAAAATAGACCGCGACTTTGGCGGTCTCCTGGGAAGGATCAGCGGCGGCACCAGGGTCTCGCACACCCCAGTTTGAAGACCACTGATCTAGTCTGACTTCCTGTATAGCACTGGTCACCAACACCACCCGGCCTCTGCACACTAAACCCAGCAACCAAAATTAGACCAAGATATTACAGCCCACAGGAGACTGTTCTGTGCTGCAGATAGAAAATAGGAGGGACCCAGGGGCCCCTGGACCCAAGGACCTGCAATGGCAGGCAGTTGATTATGTGAGACGTACCCAGATGATCCTGGCAAGTGACCTGCACCCACCTGGTGCAGAGGAAGGTGAAAAATTGCCAAGGTCCTTCCAGTCTGACCTGGGGGGAAAATTCCTTCCTGACCCCCACCTATGGAGACCAGTCAGAGCAGGGGTGGCCAGTCTGAGCCTTACAAGGAGCCAGAATTCACCAGTGTAAAGAGCCACAGTAATACGTCAGCAGCCTCCGTCAGCTCCCTACCCTGCCCACCGGCAGCCCCACCGATCAGAGCCTCCCCCACCCTCCCTGCACCTCCCGATCAGCTGTTTTGTGGTGTGCAGGAGGCTCTAGGGAGGATAAGCGAGGGCGTGGCAGGTTGAGGGGAGAGGGTGGGAAGGAGTGGACTGGGGACAGGGCCTGTGGCAGAGCCAGGGATTGAGCAGTGAGCACCCCCGGCACATTGGAAAGTTGGCGCCTGTAGCCCCAGCCCTGGAGTCGGTGCCTGTACAAGGAGCCGCAGATTAACTTCTGAAGAGCTGCACGTGCTCCGGAGCCTCAGGTTGGCCACCCCTGGGTTAGACCCTGGAGTTTGCAAAGCCAAATCTTCCCTTATGGTTTATAAGTCACTTAACTGTCCAGTCATTTAGATTAGGCTCCAAATTTGCATCACCTTTAAAATTCCCATTAAGCAGCAAGCCGTGTGTTCTGGATCCGAGGGACCAAAACACCATGTCACAAGGGTGTAAACTCTCACTGCGTCCATGGAATTACCAATGACTGAAACCAGCGGGAGAAGCTGGATCATCCCCACCTGCTGGAATTTGCCAGCAATTTTCACTTCTCCACTGTATCATTGAGAAACTTCAGCCTCCATGGCGAAAAGAAGCAGCCATTACAATATGGATTCCCAGCAGACCCAAGAGCCAGAAGGATCAAGTCACGGCTCCTGTAGGCCCTGAATCAGCAATGCACGTGCTATAATGGGCCATAGCGCCTTTTGGCCGGAGTTTGCTGCAGTTCCTTGAATTACTGTCTGTATTATGGATGCTGCAGCTGCATGGAAATGGATGTTCCCCTTGTGCAGAGTAACTCTGATGTCTTACGTCTCAGTCCAGATGCTGTGCTCCTCTCCTCTGGAGAGCAAAGTCCATGAGACTGCCACACCGCTTGCTGGGAGGGTTAGATCTCCGTTACAGCAGAAGGTCAGCTGGGTCATGACGCATATAGCGGTGGGGTTGGGTGAAGTGAACCTAGGTCCGTTCTTGGGGGATCCCCTCTATCTCCATGGAAACTGAAGATGCACCTTTGTACCAGGCACACAGGCAGCCGTGAGAGGCTTGGAGGGAGGGGCAGTGGGGCGTGGATGTGAGCACAGTCCAAAGGGGCTTGAATTACGCAGGCAAGATCCTGACGTCAAGGGCAGGGGAGAGAGATAGCAGCCACAGAGCAAACAAGGTTTGAGGTGAGGTTGGTTTGCCGCTGGAAACATTTTCAAGCCCCAAGGAGCAAAGACATAAAAAAAAAGGATGAAAATTCACATGCCTGGCTCTCTCATGCGGTATGTGGAGCAGAAATCCCTGCCTGTACTTGTCCTGCTGGGTTATAATAAGCACAGGAAATAAGTAACCTGTCTCTTGTCTAGGTCCTTGTGGTCTGTTTCCAGCAAGGGCATCTGGCGAACTTAACATGAAGCCAAACTCATCCATCAGGATAAACATCCAACATCTGGCAATGGCCAAGCCATGAGGCAGCATCTAGCAATGGCCCATAGGAAGAAGACATCGAGCTCTTCTAGTAAGCGTCCCGTACCCATCACGCTTCATGAGAGCTGAGTCCCCAGGCCTCTGAAACGCAATGTCCTTGTATTACAGCTTGCTCTATTTGTTCTCTTCCATAATACAAGATTAACATTGATGCTGTTTACATCTCATAAAAGTCCCAGCAGTGTTGACATAACACATCACAGCTATACCAACATGGCTCCGTGATGGCCCATCAACACTAATGCAACCAAGGAAATTAGATGGTGGTTATTAATAAATACTCACTCCACAATCTTTCTAGATGCCGGAGAGCCTGTTCGCTCGGCTAGAGAGCTGTTGCTCTTTGGGTCTACAGCTGTTCTAAGGCTTTATAGAGACTTCTTGCTCACACAGGTAACTCTCTTTAGGAGATTGGGTTGCATTAGCCATTGCAACTAAATTTCAGGAACTTCAAATCTGTTCAGGATTGGCTTGCAACCATATTTTAGCCAATATAGCCTTTTTCAATAATGCTGGTTGGGGGAAAAAACAGGGAGGAAGGAATGTGAGGACATTTCCTCGACTTTTTCTTTTTTCTCCCCAAAATTGAGAATTGTGAAAATTGAAAAAGTCCAACTTGCGTTTGAGCTGGTCAAAACAATTTGGAGAGATTTACCAAAGGACATGGTAGATTCTCCATCACTGACGATTTTTCCGTTCACTTCACTGGAGCGACGTCAGCTGAAGATCTGACCTGTGTTTTGCTGGGCCCTGCCCTTAGCTGCCTACATGGATCTGGATGCTCTTGAGAACTCATCACAGTGTGGAAAATGGTCTGTAGTTTCAGACTTCTGGGCCCTCTCCTCTCTACAGCTCTGTGCATGCACCTTGGTCCTCATAGGCAGCACCCCAAGCTATTCTATGCCTTAACTCCCACTTGGCTCTTCCAATGCACCAGTCGCCATGTATTTTATGTAGCAAAACTAATATATCTGCAGTCCCCGTCAACACCTTCCATGATGCAATCTCCAGGCCTGAGCTGTCCCTAGGGATGTGCAGTCTGTCCTACCCCCACCTTGTGTGTGGTATCCTCTTGGTGGCCAAGGCCCTGGCATGGCTATGGCATGTGTGTCTCTGGGTGGGAGCCTCACGGTGGGTAGAGGCGATACTGGGGTACCTCCCTACCACCTCTTCCTAACTGGGATAAATTCATTGAAGAGAAGCTGTTTTCATGAAACTCATCATCAAACCGCTCTTAGACGAGACCGGAACAAATGCTTAAGCAGAAGCTTAGAGGAATTGAGCTTTGAGAATACATGGTATTCTGTGTATTCTCTTTGAGAACACACAGTATTTCATCTGCAAGTCTCTTTGTTTTCAGTTTGTCCCCACACGTTTGTGCCCTCCCTGGTCTGTCTGTACGGATGCGATGCCAAAGAGCCAGCCATCAAGTAGAGGGGGCGATCTCGATTTGCTGTGCATAGATGAGCAGTTTTCCCAGAGAAGACCTGTCCAGAATGAATGCACAAGCATCAACAGATGGAGGATAGAACCCCTGGGTGAACTTGCCCTACCACACTCTGTTTTCTGCGGGTTTCAGATGCAGATTCCGTCATCAACCAGCCAGAACACAACATTATCGGGTTCCTGGCGTTGCAATCTGAGGTCCCAGATCCCAGGCATGCGCTGAGAGCATGCACGCACGCAGAGAGTGACTCACCGGTTGCAGATGGTGCCCACGGAAGGACGTTACAGGCCTGACTTTGGAGACAGGTTCAGACTGATGTGGGACAACTGCCTTGAATGAATATTGCACTGCTGGCTGCCATGAAAGGTCTATATCATTCAACCTCGTGTCTCAGTTCTTCGGGGCATAGACAAAGCCCTCGAGCCGCTGTTCAATAAGCAAATGAATCAACTTTCTGAGCTTACTTCAGCAGCGAGGGCGGTGTCTGAATCCAGTGTTCTCTGCCCAGGGCAGATGGACGGCTCAGCGCCCGGGTTTACTTTCCCATGACGTCCCGATGGACCAACTGGAGCTGCTCGAGGAGAGGCAGCGGGTTTGAGAAGCTTAACTCGGAGATGGTTTGCATTCCCATCACACGCCTTGCTAGTCCCTGTGAAAGCAGGGGGATCAGTGTGCCAGATAAAGTTATAATGAGCAGCTGGAACCAACCCCAACTCACAGGGAACTCTAACCCCAACCTCTAACCTTTTGGAAGGGCTGAAAATGTTTAGACTCCTGGAGTAGGGGCCATTCTTTTTCTGTTCGCCGTTGTCTCCTAGGTTTGGACGTAAATCCCAGATAGCCTGAGTGTCTCCTTGGGACATATTTCAGCCCCGTTCTGCAGACCCCATCCCTCCACTCCTCACACTCCCTGGCTCTGCCCTGCAATGTCCCAGCAAACAAGGGAATGACTTGCATCATCCAACCTTCTTGCACGGGCTCTTGAGAGCTCTGGGCTGCGAGCAGCTCCCTACATATGAGGCTAAGTGGGGAATGCAGCTTTGTGCTGCTCCGTTCTCCTGTCCCCTGATGGAAGGGCAGGTGATTGTCACCGCTTTGCATCCTCCTCAACTTGAATCACTCCTGGCATCATCTTCCGTTCTTGTTTTTAGCGCTCGTCCTCTCCTCGGAGGTTCATATTTAATGAAATGATTCAGCTCTTTGATGCAATTTTCCCTTCCATCTTCAAAGCCTCTGAAGTGGCTGAGCGGGGGTTGGGAGACAAGGGCGGGGGGCGTGTTAATGTGCATTTCCATTTAAGCAGCTTCTCTTCCTTTCTCTCCCCCCATCTGAAGAGTTGCACACTCTCGTCTCTCTCCTGTGTCTGTCACAACCGCTCGCTTTGAATGTGCAGAACTCTAGGCATTGTCTTTCATTTCTCGCAGTCGGTTGGTATTTCCTGGAGGTTATTTAGAGCACAGCCTCTCTCCGAAGACAGGCAGCTGAATGAGCAGAAGAGGCCATTTGCTCTGTTTACTTTTCGCATTCTTTCCCCTTGATTTCCCATTACAGAATCCAAGGCTCTGCCTGCCCTCGGTGATTCCTTTGCTTTGGACCCAGCGTAGTGCGGAGAGACCGCGTAGGAGATGGGAGGCAGTGGGTGACTCAGGGGAATTGGGAAGAGATACAGAGCCTTTTCCTTGCAGGTGTCAGGTTTGAATTCAGTCCACGTGGGTTGTTGGGGTAGACGGTTGTTGCTGTCTGGAGGGCAGTGCTCTCCCCTGGGACGCTTATGGCCAAGCTTTCAAGCACACGCCGAGCACACTTGGAAATCTAGCCCGGTGCATATTAAAATCAGATCCAGGGAGGAATCAAAGAGAGTCGAGGACACAAGGGCTGACTTGTTTCTGCCGGTGGGTGCTCCTCTCCTTCTCCCTGCTCCCAAGCGAGCGGCAGGTGAGGCCTCAGGAGAAAGGGCTGAGCGGGGATGGGGTTTTGGGGCGGAGCTCAGGGGGAAGAGGCTGAGTGGGGGCGGAGCCTCAGGGTGGAGCGCAGGCGGAGCCTCGGGGGAAGAAGCTGAATGGGGGCGGGGCCTCGAGGAAGAAGCCGAGTGGGAGCAGGCCTTTGGGGTGGGGCTGTGGTCTGGATGCTGGGGCCCACAAAAGATTAATCCGGCCCTGCGGGTGCTGAGCACCCCCTCTTTTCTTTTTTGGTGGGTGCTTGAGACCCAGCGTAACCATGGAGTCAGTACCTACGGCCGACGGCCTGTGGCGATTAAATAAAATAAAGTACTTTTCTCTTTTTAAATAAGAGACTTTCCCCCCTCCCCAGTGCTGTCGAGGTTGGAAACACTGGCAGAGATAGGGCCGGAAGTTTCCGGAGAGTTCTTGGCCCCCAGAATCGGGACTTGATTTTCAGAAGAGCTCAGCACGTTGGGAGCTGAGCCCTTTGGCACACTGGCTGCCAGCGTCACCAGTTGAAAATCCAGCCCTGTTTTCGGCCTTTGAATGGAGCTGAGTCCTCATCAAAATCTGGCCCTGTCTGGGGGCTGAGGACTTGTAAATCAGGCCCTGAGCTTTTCTGGAAACCTGGACGCTGGTGTCTAATGCTGGTTATAAGGATCAGACGTCAGAAGGGACATCGTGGCTAGACTTTTGAGATTTAGAGCACCTGTACAGCAAGATTCCTGGTCTGGCCCAGCTGAATGAAGTGTAGGAGACAGAGTGGAGGGGAGGCTGTCAGAGACCTTCCCACCTCCCCTGATCCTGAGCTGGGCCGGAACCCCAGAGACATGCAAAGCAGATGGAGCCAGGGGTGACGTCAAGCTAGGCCAAGACTGCAAATGGGGGTGAAGCAATGGGCGAACAAAGTGAGATTTGGCACCGAGGGAACAAATCCTGGTGGCCCTTTCTGGCGTTAAAGTCTCGGAGTCTATTCCGTGCTGAGAAATCATCCAGGAAACAGATTAGCTTGATTGCTGCCTGGTCGCTTTAAAGCTACAGCAAGTTCTGGGAAATCAGCCCGTGCCTAGGAGAAAGAGCTCACCAGCAGGCGCAGATCTACAAACAGAGGGAGGCTGCAGCCGGCTTATTACAACAAATGGTGCAGAGCGGCGCACCGTAGCAGACAGCGCATTAGCCCCCATCGCAGCTCTGAAGTAGCTCAGAAGCATCCAAAGAGCATTAGTATCATTACAGGTGCCCAAGAGCCAACCAGTGATAACACAAATTGGCTTAACAGAAGAGCAGGGAAGAGGTAAAAGCTAGGAAATCAACTTCCTCTACAATAATACAGCTGACCTGGCCGTGCCGCAGACTGGCTGTTGTATCAAATTACCGCCGCCTTTGCTCACAGAGCGCCTCAGGAAATTGAGGAGGCTAGTAATTGGAATTGAGGGAGATCAGAAAAAACACAGGCTCCCTTATGTAATGGGCTGGTAGGGCTGTGCGGCCCAGAAGTGCTGCGGGATTGGATTTTGGACGGAATGTGGCATTCAGAGGAGCAGGGTGATAGATAGATAGATAGACAGATAGATAGATACAGGATTTGAAATGAATCTATCTATCTATCTATCTATCTATCTGTCCAGTCTGTCTCAGTGACTCTCAACCTTCCCAGATGACTGTACCCCTTTCAGGAGTTTGATTTGTCTTGCGTACCCCCACATTTCACCTCACTTAAAAATTATTTGCTTACAAAATCACACATCAACATACAAAAGTGTCGCAGCGCACTGTTATTGAACAATTGCTGACATTCATTTTGACCATATATTTATAAAATAAATCAACTGGAATGTAAATATTGCACTTATATAACAGTATATAGAGCCATATAAACAAGTCATTGTCTGTATGAAATTTTAGTTTGCACTGACTTCGCTTGTGCTTTTTATGTCACCTGTTGTAAAACTAGGCAAATATGTAGATTGAGTTGCTGTACCTCCTAGAAGACCTCTGCATACCCCCAGGGAGATGTGTACCTCTGGTTGAGAATCACTGATCTATCTATCTGCCCATCTCCATGGTATCTGAGAGTGGGACAGAGATGATCAGGGAAGGGAAATGAGAAAGGTAAGGGAGCTAGCGCATACAGGAGGAAATGAGGCTGGAGCTTGGAAGGATTGCTTTGGTTCCTCGTTATACCTTCTTCATTTTAATTTTCCTTTCTTCCTTTGCTATTATTTCTCAGCAGCACGATGTACTTTTCTCCCTGATAATTCAGCAATGCTGCATATAGACTTGGGCACAGTTAATTTATAGAAAGACTTCCTTGTATCACCCTTGACCAACAATTTTTCTATTGGCATTTACTGCCTTAATTATATTGTATAACTCTTTATACTCTATTATTCTCTGCTTTTTCGTGGCCCTACAATTAAAATGTTTTATACCAATGTTCTTGGGAGCAGCTGAGTTGAATTGTGCTATCCAAGTGCTTTCAAAGAATGGGAAGAAATCTGCTTAGGATTCAGGCACTGAAAAAAAAAAGTAAAATACAAATTTGAAAGGGTCATTCCATTCAAAAATCCACTTATTTCAGCATGGTTTTATTTGGAATGAAAAAGCAGAGGATGATAAAGGATTTAAAGGCACTGACATAAACATTTGTATTTAGAAAAGGTGGTGTCCTTGCACTCACCCCCTTTCTAAGGAACCTGCTCCTTTGGTGAGTTGCGACTACTTTGTGCCTGTATAAGCTGGTAGATCCAGCCTTTGGAGCATTCTCCCCCTGTAGAAGAATCCTTGGATGATTCAGCCACTATAAAGGCTCTGTCTCCACCCCGTTCACGGCCTCCATTGCAGGTGGCATGGCCTGGAGAAAAGAGGTGTAGCTGGGGTTCCCTTATGTTCTAGCAATCCTGATTTGGAAGGATGGCTTCTTGAGGCTTTTGGCAGCTGATGTAATTTAGGGCAGCCTTTGGGTTGCTCTCAGTTGTGCCTGGAGATTGGTCCAGTGCACATCAGCCCCAGCACTGGGGAAATGCAAGAGATGGATTAAAGCCAACTTGACGTACCTGCACCACAACCTGAGCTGTGTTGAGCAATTTCTGGCACAGCACAAACTTATCTATCTATCTATCTATCTATCTATCTATCTATCTATCTATCCCCATACACTTCCTATCTATCTATCTATCTATCTATCTATCTATCTATCCCCATATACTCTATCCATCCCCACACACCCTATCTGTCTGTCTGTCTATCTGTCTGTCTAATCTACTGATGCTGGGTCACCACTGTAGCTGTAAAATCCTAGAGCTGCTCCCATTCTTTTCCAGCACTCATTAAAATATTTTCAACTGATGTCTCTAGCCTAAGTCAGACTCGGGAGAGAGTTAGATCACCAAGACGTTGCAGTCTCAACCTATCTCCTGCTCTATACGAACCCACAGCCTATTGCAGCGAATCCATTCAAATCCTCCAGTTACTCCATAAAAATCCCCCAAAAGAAGAGGAGTTAAAGGCTCCCCCATGCTTGGCACCTTGTGGATTCCTTCATACCAAGGCGACGGAGGTGTGAAATGCTTACAAAGCAGACAGCTGCTCTGCACAAGGCACAGGGCAAGGGGAAAATTGTGCTCTTAATGTACCATCCAGCAAATGGGAATTAGCAAAAGGACAGTTTTATATTAGCCAGTGAGACCCTGTTGCATATGCAGTGAGAGTGGCCAAGCGCTGCTATTTAACCTTCAGTTTGTCGGAGATAAGAAGATTGCTCTGCTACACATGGAGAATTGCTCTGCCTCCAACCCAGACAAGCGAAGTGTAGTTCATCACCCTGTGTGGTCTGCCTCACTGCTGCTGCATTGGCTTGTCAAGGCTGGGTTTCGCTCCACCTGGGTGTGAGGAGTGCAGAGGAAAGGGACATGGGCAAGGAACTTTGTGTGTGTGTGAAAGTGTGTGAGGATCCAAGTCGGTCACTCTGCTGGCTGGAGTGCTGCGTGGGGTAGAACGAATCCCTTAGCACAGCAGGGAGGTGGGAGAGGCAGTTAGGGGAATCCAGTCTGCCACGGAGAAGCAGGCCCGGGTCTGGAGATGGGGGTCTGGAGATGGCAGCCCGGCACGGTGCAGGGAAGTGGGGGACTTGTGTGTTCCTGGCTAAGCTGCGTGGGCCCACATGTGCTCCGTGCCGGATTGTACTTGTGTAAGCTTTTTGCAGACACACACATCTGCTGTTGTAACAAAGAAATTGCAGAACATTATTGGTAAAGGCCATTGATTTTGGCATAAATGATCTCTCCTTTTCACGTCATCTCAGCGCAAAAGCCCTTCCCTGAAGTGTTTTTTTCCCCCCTTTTTCCCAAATCTGTCTCAAGCATTCTGCCGTTTTGTGCTTAATGGCTTCAATAATGGGTCAAAAATAAACAGCCCAATTCTCCAGGCTGCAGTTCTGAGTCGATGCCCGGGGCTGCAGCTCACTCTGCATCTCGCTCGCTCTCCTGTAGTTTAGCCTTTTAACTGTACGATCCCACTCCATCCCATATGTCGGCGCAAATATTGATCACTGGGTCTCTGCCGAAAGCTGGCGAAGATGTTCACGGAGGCAGATCGACCAGGCTGGGATGCATCACAAATGGTTTGTGATGGGTCGATTGTCATAACCTCCCCTAAAATTAGCAATAACGTGATCATCTGAACCTGCTGAAGCATTACTGTTGTTGTTATGTGTTCTGCAGTGGAATTTAAGAGGCTCCAACTGAGGTACGTCTACACTACCCACCAGATTGGCGGGTAGTGATCGATCTATTGGGGATCAATTTATCACGTCTAGTTTAGACGTGATAAATCAATCTCCGAGCGTGCTCCCTGTTGGCTCCAAAACTCCACCACTGCGAGAGGCGGAAGCAGAGTCGACGGGGCCACCATTTACCTGGGTGCCCCATGTGGACGCCCAGGTAAATCGACCTAAGATACATTGACTTCAGCTATGCTATTCATGTAGATGAAGTTGCGTATCTTAGGTCGACCCATCCCCCCCGAGGCTAGACCTGGCCTGAGAGTAGGTCCCACCATGGTGCATGGATGTGAAGCAAGATCTAGTGCCTGCTATGAAGAGTTTACAATCGGAAAAGGCAGGGCAGATTGTTATCTGCATTTCGGAGATGGGAAACTGAGGCACAGGGAGATGCTGTCGCTTGCGCTAGGTCACACAGGAATTCTTCTATCAACCTAGGTATGTCTACACCAGAGACTTAGGTCAGTACAACAATGTAAGTTCCTAGTGTAGACCAGCCTTCATTGTTCCTCGTTTGTACGGATAATAATCTTGCTTTTCTCCCATCATTTGTTGGTCTTGCCTATTTAGATTGTAAGTTTTGCAAGTCTCTTATCATGTGTCCGTATAGCACCTGGCACTGCGGGTACCTGATCTCAGCTGAGGCCTCTCACTATATGTGTAATAAAAATCAGAAAAAAAACCCATAGAAATGTGTTTTGATCCTCAAAGAGAACAGACGTGATGCTGACTGCACACAGAGAGCACGTCTGCTGAGTAGGAAGGTGCAAAGAACAGAGCCACACTATTAAAAAGAGTTTTAGTTCTGTTCCAAAGAAGGGCTGAGCTGCTGTGTAATCCTTTTCTTTATAGTATGGACAGGTCTGACCATCCTCCGATTAATAAATATTTATGCAGCACTGAGGATTCATGGTGGAAATAAATTTTGTTTTCCCCACTTAGGACAGAAATGTTTTTGAAATGGAATTAAATGGGTGATTTATACCCTGGGATGGGCTGTAATTGGATTTGTAATAAACAGGTGTTTACATCCTTATCACCTCAGTAATGATGTCATAACAGGAAACTGGGAAGCTGAAAAATACATAACTGCAGGAATAATGTAGCCCCAACTGAATGCTCTCAGGCTGTAATTCCATCAAAGGGTCTAGGCAGCATCATAAACCTTCAGTGTGAAGCTCAGATCACCAGAACCCTAGGACAGAATTACACTCTTAATTTATTTGCTGTTTGGGACTTGAATTGCTAAGGTGTAGCACTAAGTACTTAATGACCGTCTCTCCCTCCCTGTCCTCTTCAGCATGTCTGTCTCCGTCTTTCGGCTTCCTCGCTTCTCCTTTCTCCTCTTCTCGTTTTTCCGTTCTTTGGCTATTATTTCTAGACATTGGTATTTGAGTGATAAACTTGTTCCCATGCACTGATGCGGAGTCATCAATACTCCTGTGTTTGTGACACGGCTGTTGGCTGCTTGCCACAGGAATGAATGTGATGTCAAGAACCCAAATCTTGTGACTTCACCATGCTAGCTAATCTAATCTATCTAGTTTCTCCTTTTTGGACAAGTCCATTATCCCAATGAAATGTGGCTGTTGATGGAGATCATGGGCCCATTGGCAATAAGAGACAGGCTGGGAAGGGACAGAGCTCTGGTTTAAACACAAGAGTTTAAACACTGATAGTAACAGTGTGGCAAGAAATCTACGGAGCAGAGATAGTAAATGTATATGTTTAAAACCTTTCCTAGGTAGGGGAGAGAGAAACCTCAGCTCCAGTAGGGAGAATCAAATCACTTTCAGTCCCATATTACAGTAAGTGTACTGTAATTAAAGAGTAATTAACCTCCATTAATATAATGAAGGCTAACGATATGACCAAATTATTTATATTTAGCCCTTTGGTGGTGTTCTTACCACATATGCTATTAGAATCCAGATCTGTAACTACAGTGTATTTGCACTGTGATTATTCTTGCTTATGTAGTGAACTTTCCAACTATAGAATCAGAGGGGTAGCCGTGTTAGTCTGGATCTGCAAAAGTGACAGAGTCCTGTGGCACCTTATAGACTAATAAATGTATTGGAGCAAAAGCTTTTGTGGGCTTTACCCAATGAAGTGGGTATTAGCTTAGGAAAGCTTACACTCCAATATGTTTGTTAGTCTATAAGGTGCCACAGAACTCTGTCACTGTTCCAATTAGGCTAATCAATGTAATTAGTACTAATACTAATTCACTGTAATAACATTTTATATGTACATTGTAATTACAAGGTAATTACACTTTATATTCAGACTTTAGGGTTACCAACTTTCTGACCGAATAAAACTGATCACCTTTGCCCCGCCCCTTTTCTCTGAGGCCCCACCCCACCCCACCCCTCTGCCTCCCCCTCCCTTCATCGACACTTTTCTCCACCCTCACTCGCTCATTTTCACCAGATTGGAGAGCTCTGGAGAGAGGGTCCCTTTTCAACTGGGTGTTTGGTTGAAAACTGGACACCTGACAACCCTAATTACAATGCCCTTATTATGACGTGTGGTCCAGTTTTCTGTTCTATTGCTCCAATAAAGGCTCAGGAGAGCTTTTTCCTTGATCATTAATAAGCAATATCATACGTTTATTTCTTATCAATTGGTTTCGAATGCCCTCATCTTGTGGACTTCTTCCTCCCTAAGGATCCCAAGAGACTTTGAAAACATTGCTCCTCCGGCACCCGCTTAACAGCGCAGAGTAATGCTACACAACAATATCAGTGAAGGAGTGAAGAAGGATACTGCATCAGTTGAAAATGCAGAGAGTGGACTTGCAGGATATAGCGAGCAAATGGAAAACCGCTAATAACCCTCCTCTTTTTGCAGAAAAAACAATGGGATTGGTAATGACCAGAAAAAGTTAGCATCTTGCTCTCACAAGTGGTGTAAGAAGGCACCTCCAGGAACACCGTGGCCTAATCCCATGATCGTGCATTGACTCAGGCCTCGCTCACAGTCGACTCTGAGTCACTAACACTACTTTCCAGTTTTCCGTACACGGCCTCCCAACCACGTACCATCTTGCCTCAGCCCATTTGTGCCCCAGAGATCCGACAAAATCACAGCCAAAAGATTGGATTCTATGCTCACTGAAGTCAATAGCAAAACGTCCATTTATGTGACTGGTGGAGGCTTAGGGTCTAAGCCGGTATGTGGCATCAGGCTGTATGGAAAAATATATATCTTTATTGTATGGTCTGAAATGTAATCTTCCCAAACTGGGGAAATGTCTTTTGTAATCCCCCAAATCCAATGTGCGGCAGAGAGAATTCCCCCTGCCAAGGGGTTTCTCTGAGCCAGCTGATGAGTACAGGCAGTGAGAGGGCAGAGGTGAGGGTTAATGAGGGCTGTGATTATAGACGTGTAGGAGAATTGCTTCCACTAATCTGATTAGAAGGCAAAGAAACAAACAGTCCTCTTGGATGCAACGTTTATGCACTAAATGGTTTAGTGGAGGTTGGGTGGAATTATCCCAGCCCTCAGATAATAATTACAAATTGTTCCATTTCGATGGAACAATCATCCCTGAGGAGATGGGGACACAGGAATTGCTTCACGAGAAACAGACCCAAGGTCCGTGTAGTCTTCTATCCTGCCTCTGTTTGCAAAGCACAGGATGCTTCAGAAAAGGGACATGAAACATTCCCCAGGCACCTCGTTATGGGATGCTGAACCAGGGGGTGAAACTCCCTGCTCCCTGAATGTTTTAGGCCCCAGAATGGGGCTTGGGAGGCTTCTTGCGTGACCTGGGTAAGACACTGAATTTCTCTCTGCCTCGGTCTCTCTTCTGTAAAAAGGGGATCACAGCACTTCCTTGCCTCACAGATCTGTTGTGACCATCAATACCTCAAAGATGGTGAGGATCCCAGATACTACAGTTATGGGGCTAGATAAGTACCTGAGATCCCTGCTGAGGAGCAGCTGATGTGGTCAAAAAACAGGAGGGAAAGGATGGTGAAAATGTGGTCAAAATGGGTTTTTTCCCCCAATTTTTTCATAATTCGGAACATTATAACCAGCTCTGCTTACCAACATTCACATATTACCCCATGATTTCAGAGGGCACAGAAAGGGTGCTGGTGTTGTCTTCTCCAAGCTACTTGTTACTTCCAACATAGTCCCCTTTCTCTGAACTTGATGGTCTTCACCAGGACTGGGGGATGCCTGACCATCTTCAGAACTTCCCACTGACTTCTGGCAGGGTTTTTCTCCATCAGCACAAGTTTTCTGTGGCCCTGCAAGGAGGTGTCCTTTTTGGAGCATTCCAGTGCCTTCTGGGAAAGGAAGTTCAGATTTTCCATTGCATTCTGGGATGGACCCATAGTGAGCTTTTCATTCCCATGGGAACTAAAACTTCTGCAAGACTAATTTGTCATTTCCCACAACTCAGACATTGCTTGTTGCTTGGGAACTCACACCTGGAGCTGGTCTGAAAATGACAATATTTGGTGAGAAATATTTTTTTAAAAAATCTTTTTTTTTTTCAAAATGCCCTGTGAATTTTTTCAGTATTTCAGTGAAAAATCCAAACCAAGAACTAATGTTGTTTTTTTAAAACTGTTTCTGGTTTAACAAATCAGGGTTTGAAAACTAAAAAGAGAAAACATTAAAGAAAGCTGAATGGAAAACTGAAAATCGCAATCAAAAAGTGATTTTTTAAAATCAAAACATTTCTGATATTTCCCTGAAAAATGGAAAATTTCAACCAAAACAGATTTTTTCCATGATTTCCCCCAAAATTATGAGATTGACTGACAAATCATGAAACTTTCATAATTCATCATCTGGGAAGGCCTTTTTATTCACCTGCTGGTTTTAGAGTCTATAGAGATCACGTTTTCAAGTTTTCCTCTGCAGCTACAAACCTTCCTGTTCCTTAAAATGGACGTTGAAAGTGTCACATAACCACATCTCTGGGAGCTGGGACTTTAAGAAAAACTCCCCAAATTGTGAGAGTTGGCAACATGATACATTGAAGTGACTAACTAGCAACTTGGAGGGTTACCTTTCCTGTGGAAAAAAGTCAATGTTGGTTAAAACAAAAAGCCATTTTTTCATGAGAAAAAAATGTGATGAAGAAAAAATCTTGACAAGGTCTATTCAGTTCCCATATCTTCAACTGAACAATAATTAACTGTTTTAAAGACACATTCTACCCAGCAGTTGAGTCCTGGGCCTTCTTCCAGACCTAGGTGGCCTGCAGTATTTCAAAGCATTCAAACCTTATTGATGCTGGAGTTCAGAACCCAAAACTCATCCTATACACAGACTCTCAGATGACTCCGCACAGCTGTTGCCTGATTCCAAATATTGCCCAGCCTTTCCACGTTTAGTTCCAGGCTGTGAATGTCACTTTGGCACAGCTGGGCGTTCCTTACCCACCAGCCCGTTGACTTTGAGTCTTGGGTGGAGCGGGTTTTGTGAGATAATTGGATAAAGCAGCTCTGCCCTGAAAACTTAGCACCTCTAGAGACTTGTCCCATAAAGTAAATCATGCCTTCTTGACTTTCATACTCTGCTCTCTCAGGCCCCCGGGGATGGCGTGCTCTGCTTCGCACAACACAGCTCCAGGCTGCAGCCAGCGAAACGTGCTATTTATGCCATCACGTCTCGCCGAGTGCTGACAAAAAGGACAAATTTCCCCATCTGTGAGATGACAGTATTTCCGCCGGCAGCCCAGGTGATTTAGTGGCGTTGTAAAAGTGGTTAGCGGGTTACACGGTGGCGGCGCGTTACTAGAAACAGCATTGGTTGCCAAAGAGCAGTGGCTGGGAGGGAGAGAGAGAGGGGTGGAGCAGGGGCAGCAGGCAGAGGGAGAGAGGAGGACAGTGGCTGAGTAGGGCAGAGAGAAAGAGGGAGAGCCGGAGGTGAGATGGAGAGGAGGAGGAGGAGAGGGACTGTGTGGGTGGAAATGGGGAGGGGGAGAAGGAGGAGGACGGGACCTGTGGGGATGTAGAAGGGGAGGGAGGCCTCCCACCAGCCACCAAACAGCTGGGGCTGGTGGGCAGTGGGCACCCACACATTTTTTTTCTGCCGGTGCCTGAGCCCTGGAGCACCCAGAGTTGACACCTATGTCTGGGTGTTTCAACCCAGCTTGGTGAGTAACCTGCCCCCTGAACAGGAGGTGAGTATCTTACAACCGAATCCTAGAATCTCAGGGTGGGAAGGGACCTTGGGAGGTATCTAGTTCAACCCCCTGCTCAAAGCAGGACCAACCCCAACTAAATCATCTGCACTAAGGGAGCTATAGATCAAGTTGTAGCAGCTCTGGTTTTTTAGCTGTGAAGCTCCCGCTGCCATTCCTACTATGCTGGCCATGATGGTGGTCACCATGCGGTGAGTGGGGGTTATTGGATAGAGGCACAGCCGGTGGATGGAGACAGCATGCGGAGGGAGATGAATTCCGAGAGCACTGAAGAGGGCCCAGAGAGATGTTCATGCTCGTCAGAGTGCAGGCTGTGAATGGAGAGGTTCCCCCGAACACATGTGCTCTGGCTTCCCCTGACGAGCGCCTCTGCGGTGCCAAAGAATAGAGCCAATCACCTGGCCTTGTTAGGGAAATTGGTTAACGATCTCTTGAGCAGATGGCAGCTCCTCGCTCCGGGGATGTTATCCAACTGTCTCGATTGCCTGGAATCCCACACACAATGTTCCCTGCTCTCTCTCCTTTCGGTGGCATTCGCCGCTCTTGTGCGACAGAACTCAAAGCTAGGCCACGCTGGAGAAGGGGCCCTTTTGTTGTGCTGAGAATGTGGGCCAGTGAGATGAATTGTTCATTCAAGGTGAGCGCTAGTGAGAGGGGAGAGAAAGAGAGGTGCCCCTATGCACAAGCAGCTGCATCATGAACATTGGCGCGCTCCGAATGCATCTTTCCTGGGCTTTGAATCGAGCATAATAAACATTATGCTGGGTTCAGCGACTCTGCAGTCACCAGAGCCCGGCTAATGACTCCACTCTGCTTCTCTTGGCCCCGTACGGAATTTATTTACACTGAGCTCCAAGGCAGTGGCGGGTGGGCAGAGCGGCCTTGGCTTTGACACAGGAGCGGTCCTTGTGTTCCGTGTTTGGACAGTGCCCAGCACAACGGGGTCCTGGTCTGTGACTCGGGCTCCTAAGTCTGTGATAATACAAATACTGAATAAGAATAGTATGATTCCCCACTCCTTCAACTGGGAGCCGGCCCGGAGCTGCTGGAGAAATGGGAGCCAGCAGGACAGGTGTTAGGGTCTATTCTGCCCGGCTGCAGTGAAGGGTGGGGTTCATGGCAGGTATCATAGACTGGGGGAGGCTGTGCCTCTCCAAACAGCCTGGCATGGCCCCACCCATGCTATACCCCCAGGCTGCTTCCTGCAATTCCCTTGTCCTTCTCCCTCTTCCCTAGCCCAGGCTGGCTGGGGTTGGGGCTGGGGCAGGCCGGCGGGACTCAGGGCGGCTGGTGCTGGGGCCGAGTTGCCCACTAGGGACACTGGAGTCGGGGGTGCTCGGGCAGCCTTAGGCTGGGGCGGAGGGGGAGGCCAGGAGCCATGGAGTGTGTGTGAGGTGTGTGTGCGCTCTGGGCTGGGTTCCTGCAGGGAACGGGGGGCAGAAGGAGAAGGTAAGGGGTGGGGCCTCAGGCAGAAAGGGAGGGGTCAGGGGCTAGCCTCCCTTCACGGCTGGTTCACTGGCTGCCCGTGGTGGGGTTTCTCGGGGTTGCTGCTGCTGCTTCTTTCCGGTCTTGCTGTAACATGTGTGCTTTGCCTCCTCCCCACCCACCACTAGCCATGGGTAAAGTGCACAGCCAGGATTATGCAAAGGGACCTTAAAATAAAAGAGGCTCCAGCCTTCTCCCTTGAATAGCTCTCCAGTGATCCTTTGGCCTGCCTCTTCTTTCCCAGGAGGACAGTTTGAGGTGATGGCTCCGATTGCTTCATGGTTTTGGTTTTCACTCTCATAGGGCTGCCATATTGCAGATTCCTCCCCCACCACCAAAAGGACACTGTGTGGGGGGAAGGGAGACAAGGAGCTGGAGGGGAGAGAGTTGGGGGGAGTATGGTTGGAGGAGGGGTTTACCTGCAGGAATGGTACTCACTGGAGGTCGGGGGGGGGGGAGTCAGTGTCACTCCCTCTCACTGTGGCACGGTGGCTGGTGTCAATCAGCACCTACCTGCAGGACCCCCTCCCTGGGGCTGGGAGCCAGGGGTCTGGGATTTGGCAGAGGTGGCTGCAGGGGATTGGGTCAGCCAGCTGCAGATGCAGGGGAGGGACCAACCCGGGAAGTGGAGCAGTCGGGGCTCTTCTGAGCTGCACCGTCTGCTCTGCAAAAATCCAGGACATTGTCTTTGGAAAATCTGCCAGGACAGAGGCTCAAAGAGGAGGCCCTGCCCGGGCAAACGGGACTGCCTGGTAACTGTAACTGTTCATGGCTGGCAGGATCATACGGGCAGAAGAGGTAGTTGCCGTGGGCCGCGATATGCGGGTGGCTTCAGGCTGGTCAGGGTGGCTATCTGCCAGTTTGCCTCGGGCCACAGAACCCCAGGACCTGACCCTTTCTGATGTTTTAATTCATCCGTGGCTTTGGCAGTTTTCCATCTGGGGAAGCTTTCGCTTTGCAGTCCTGTCTTCCTGCCATTTGTGTGTCATTACTGGGACTGGCTCCGCGGTCAGGAGCTCTGGAGAAACCACTCACTGGCTCTTATCTGATCTCTGTTGTGCCTGTGTAAATCAGGAGACATTCCACTGAAGCTAGTGGAGTAAAAACGTGGGCAAGTCAGATCAGAACTGAGCTCGTTTGAGTTGGGCGGCTTCGCAAAGTGTTTTTTTTTCCATGAGAGGCAGTGGTTTGCTTTGTGCATCCAGCTTCGCAAGGTTTTTCTTTTGCACAAGAGGCAGGTAGGCCCCCCAACCCCCCATGAACACAGCAAGTTTACCCCCATCTTGAAAAAGAGAAGCAAAGGCCTCAGGATTTGGAAACTCACAGCAAATCATCCGAACTTAAGGCCACACATGTGACACTGCATGGAATGTGGGGGACACTTCAGGATATTATGAAGAGCAATGTAGTAAAATGGCACGGATATGCCGTGTGAGGTATCTGCAAAAGTGTTATCATTTGCCGAGTATGATAATCTCGTGTATGCGATTGTATCACCTCTGTATTGTAATTTATATGTATGGCATGTCTGTAGTTCCAAACTTGTGCGGTGCATCTGAGTGACAGCCCAGACGGATTAGCATTAGCACTGCCTAGCCTGCTTGACGGCCCATCAAGGGACATCAGCTATACAACTGACCCATTGAGAGAAGGTGAGGGATACACCTTATGACACAGCAACGCATGCAGGGGCTACCTATGGACCGAACTCTAAGGCTTCCAGGCCATGTGCTGGACAGCTTGTGTTTGGAACAAAGGAAATCAAGCTGCATGGCAAAAGATTATAAAAGGCAGCTGCACCTTCTTCATTTTGTCTTCAGTTTCTTACCTCTGGAGAAACTTTGCTGCAAACTGAATCTCTGAACAAAGGACTGAATGACCCTTCCAAGCTGTGGATGTGTTCCAGAGGGACTTTCAAGCCAGTAAACTCACCAGCACTGCAAATAATCTGATACATGGACTTTGAATCTTTGTGTGTATGTGACTTTTTTACCATTTGACATCTCTCTTCTTGTTCTTCCTTGTTTTCTTTATAATAGACCTTTAGTTTTAGACACTAAAGGATTGTCTGGCAGCATAGTACTTTGGATAGGATCCAAACCTATACTGATATGGTAAAGTGGCTGACCCTTTAGGGTCAGAAGAACATTTTGTATAGGTGAGCAGAGTTTTTAAATAACTTCTCACTGTACTGGCTCTAGCTGCTGACTGGGAGCCAGAGAACTGGGATGCAATAAGGGGACTGTGTGATTTCTTTTTTTGCTTCTTGATAACCAGTGTGGGGGATCAGAAGCACAGTTTGTGACTGATTGGGGAGTTTAACTTCAGTGTTACCCACCAGTCTTGGGAGTATATTCTCTCTCTGTTGCAGCCTGTCCTGACGTTGGCATTTCCAGTGAGGGCTGCCCTAGGCATACTTGGTCACAACACACATGCCAGATTTTTCCTATTCCAATGAAAAACTGTGCTTTGTTGCAAAGTTGTTCAGTTTCACTGTGGAAGCACAAAGGAGACAAACTAGCCATAATGGCTCAAAGCTGTAGGGCTGTGGCAATCTGAATGCAGTGCAATTTCAGAGTCTCACTGAAACATACACACACAATACAGTCCTTCATCACCAGAGGGAGTGACTTTTAAACAGTCGTAAAACTAATCCATTCATGAGAGCATCTCCTTCTAAATGAGTTAGTCTTGGAAGGTTTGATAGGATCCTGCTGGTTAGTGCATTAGGCCCTCCCTGCTCCTGGCATGCCACTCCTCAGTCTTCCCCTCTTTCAAAACTCCATCTTTGCACTCTCATCTTTCAAGAGCCTGATCAGTATTATCCCTCCAGGCAGGCACTCAGATAGCACACTGAGGAGTGAGGTGTAAACACCTAGCTAGACAGATACAGATGTCTTGTCTGTTCACTGGTATACATGTATTTGTGCCTTGGGAAGCGAGCAAGGACGTGGGGTTTGGATCCTGATCTGGATTAGGGCATGGGACTGAGACCAAATCAGTGCCTGGATTTGGGTTCAGTTCCCTACTCCTGTGTGACCTTGGGCAAGTCACTTCCCCTCCTTGGGCCTCAGTTTCCCCATTGTACAATGAGGATGTTGGGAGGACAAATGCACTAAAGAGGGTGAGGCGCTCAGATATTTTGGTAATAAGGGCCTTGTACATACCTAACATACAGTTTGGATTTGATCCTCTATGTCAGTCCCCAAATGTAGTGCAAGGTCTGGCAAGAATGGCTTGCCCAATGCATGGCTGGATCTGTAACTTATTGTTCTTTTTGGGGGGTTCACCAGTGAAGCCTGTTGAAGGAGGGGGCCCAGTGTGCTCTTCCGTGAGTGTACAGTGTAACAGATATTGCAGTCTGAGGCAGTATCTTAGGGGACCAGAGTGTAGAAAGTTGCCCTCCCTTCCAGTATAACTGGGGGCTGAAGATGGTGTGCAACTCCAGGGTGTGTGTGCTGGGGTATACCAACCCCATGCCGAACAACAAGGGGTTAAGGAGCTGTTCTGGGCTCAGCCAGCCAGTCCTGCCCCGCCACACCTGCAAAGCCGGCACAGGCTGCAGGAGGAGCAGAGCTGCTGACCTATGGGCAGACCGGGGAAGAGAACAGGCCTTCAGGTCCTGAGGAAAGGTCTTGACCGAAGGTAGGAGCTTCAGGGCGACACTGGTGAAACAACAGCTTTGTCACGAATATTTCACCTCTTGGCATGGCATGATCAGCCTCCGAGGAAAGGTGTTCTTGAAACTACATCACGACGCTGCCATTCAGGAGAATGGGGTTGGCTTCCTGGCTCTGCTGCGGATTCCCTGGTTTGACCCGTTGTGATAAGTGTGAGCTCACCTATAAAAAGGATGTGAAAGTTCTTAACTTGCCACAATAGCTATAACAACAAATGCTGCTGGGAAAAGGTACAGAAGGGAGAGGAACTGATATTACTCAAAGACTGAGTCTGGTAAAAACAGATGATGTGGAACTGATAATTCTCAAATAATGGTATATTTGGCCTTAGTGATAGCCACGTAAAAAGGGATGAGATATTCCATCCATTGCCCTGTCTTTGGGTCCTTAAAAAAACAAAAGGAAGAACAAATGGAGGCTACTGGAGGAAGCGTCACCATCTTGGCTGCCATCCCTCTGCCTCCTGGGATGACTTCTTTGTCCTAATCCTGAAGGATCTCCTGACCAACTCGGGGCAGAGAAAGGGACCCAGATGACATCGTCACCTGCTGCCAGCTCCAGCTAAGTCCCAAACATTGCCTGAAATAAAACAGGATCCCACTTTATCAAACCGCAGCAGCAACCCCCCAAGGGGTAGGAATGACCATCATTCATGCCATCCAAGAAACTATCAGACCAGAGGGTTTTCCTTCTAAAACTCTCGCTGACTAACAGGACAGGATTTTAAGCCTTTTATTTTATTTCATACTTTACAGTTCGGAGACGTTACCTGCTTTTCCTTCTTTTCAGTATCTTGAGTAAAAAAGTTGACCAGATTTTAAATGGGGTTTGCCGTGGTACTAAGCAGGCTATGGGCTCTGTCCACCGGCCCCTGAGCCTTGTTTAACACTGTTTAAGGCTAGACAGCAATTGGGTTCTCTGAATTCCTTTGGCCCATTTATTTCATCTAAACGAATCTAGCCGCCGCTGGCTACGTCACTCAATCATCCTCTGTTTCCAAAATGGGGTGGGGTGGATAATCATTCCCTCCCTCCCTGCATGCAAATCAATTCATGGATGGATGGGAGGGGCTCAGAGAAGTGCCTAGTCCCACAGACTCATTAACTGGAAAGCAACTCAGCCTGCGTAGGGTGAGGAAGAGTCTAAATGCAGGCACCGGCGCCTGGTAATGCGAAGGTTCTTAATGCCATTTTATATGCGTCTCCTTCTCTATGTATATTAAAGAAATGGAGAAAATAAATTGAAAGGAAATTGAATGGGGAGCTCTGGAGTGTGAACAGCGCAATGTGACACTCGAGTCTTTGTCCTCAAGTATGACTCTCTGCTGTTCCTGGCACTTAGCGCTGAGGATATGGTCTTAAGATGCATGTTTTATCATTATGTGGATTTAAGTGACTTAGAGGGAAATAAATGAGGGGGTGAATTTTAGTGCCGTAGAGACGAGGGCAGAGAGGCTGTGCGTGCGGGCAGGGCTGATGTGGGGAAGTGCTGTGCAGTCTTTGCTTCATAAAACCTTCCCAATGCCCTGTGATCCTGCAGCACTCCTTGCACACTCCTGTCCTTTCCAGTACCCTACCGCCCAGCGCTGCGGGCTCGTCCAGGATTGCCCCAACTCCATTTAGACTCTGCACCCTTCCCAATCAGGCCAGGATACAGAACCAAGACCACACTGGTGGCACTGGTGGAGGTGGTCCTCTTGGCCAAAGACTAGGGCCCATTCTCCCATGTTTGCACTGCTGGGCCTCTAGCAAGGGTCATGGTCACTAAGAATTCTGCTGCCCAGCCGCAGAGTTGTGGCAGGGGCTGGTGGGTTTGCACTGAGATGGGGTTGATTGTTCTTTCTCAAGCTGCCCCAGAGAATCATGACTGGCTCCTTCACCCCACGCTGTGACCTGTGCAGTCTCAAGGGGATCCATCCTCTCCTTCAGTCTGTTCCACATCCATCCATAGTCACCAGCCTGGACTAAAATGCGAGTAGTAAACAGAGGGCCCACAGCTCTGTACCATGCTCACAACAGGCTCACGCTGCACTTTCCCCAAGCTCCCCAAGAACTTGGCTGAGACCAACAACAGGATGGAGAGCAAGTACTTGGAGATGCAGAGTCCTGGGAAGGCCTGAGAGGATGAGACAAGGAGAGGGACGCACTGCAAAGAACTCCTGGCCTGCAGAACATCCTCCTCCATTCAGGTCATCTGGCCTGACATCATGAAGATGCCCCACAGCCACAAAAAAACAGCTTTCCAGCTCTGGCTGGCAAGAAGTCAGCCGTTCAGACATAGTCACAGCTCTCCACAGAGCCAGGGCCTCTGGGCTCAGTTACTGTAATGCTCTCTGCCTAGGAATGAAGCAGCCAGTCTTAAAACAGCTGCAATTCATTTGGCAAAGCAGCTCAGTGGCTGCCCTTCTCAGTGGCTCCCATTCCCAGGGCTCTTCACTCTTCGCTGGCTCCCCAGTGAGCACTGGGACAAATTCAAGGCGTCGGTCCTCATCACAAAGCCTTTCATGGGCCAGATTCATGTTACTGAAGGGCTGTTTCAACTCGTGTCCTCATGGCCCCCAGGACGCTTGCATTCCAAGGAGACAGCGGACCCATCAGCCTCAAAAGTGAGTTCCCCGGATGCTGGGGACCGAGCTTTTTTTGGAGACTGACTTGTGAATCTTTCTCCCAGAGGGGATCAGATGAGCTTGAACCTCAGAACCTTCACAGAAAGATGCAACACCCTCATCTACAACTGTGCCTGCTCACTATAACACACACAAAACCCCAAGGACAACAGAAGGCCCAGTCCCTGCAGTCTGGAGGAAAGGGAGAGAAGCACACCTCATGTTGGCCATCACTCAGATACCACAGTGGTGGGCACTCACATACGAACCTAGGTAAACAAGACGTCTGGTTTCCTCATCATTTAAAAGCAAGGGGTGGGATTTTCATAAGTATCCATGTGCAAATCAGATTGGCTTTCGGTGAGACTTGGGGTCCTAAGTCATTTAGATATTTCCGGAAACCGCATGCAACATGGCTGCTCCATGGAGTTCTTATCTGTAAGCGATGGACAAGGAATGTTGTGTTTTCAGTCTGCATCGTGCAATGCCAGACCACCTCGCTTTTGACTTTGAAATAGTGAGAGGTGAGGCATTGCACAAGTTGTGTCTAAAGTCACACTGCTAGCTGTGTCTGGGGAGTGATGATGTGTAGGATAGTGCTGGAAGTAATACACTGCAGACAGAACAGATATCATGCAAGTCACAGCATCTTAACATCAGGATTAGGCGTCATACCTGCATGCTGTTGCTTTGTGTTGGGATGCTCTAGCAAAGAAATGGTTAGATCTTGGAAAGTAATGTGAGATTGCCTTGCAGAATGAAGTGAATATAATCATCATTAATCTGCACTATTGCATCTGATGTTCCTTGGAGGATCTCAGATTGCTGTGTTTGGTCTCAGCATATTTATCACCCTTTTAGCATTTATATCTTGGTTAGGGTCCAGTCATTCAGACCTAGGGTGACCAGGTGTCCTGATTTTATAGGGACAGTTCCAATTTTGGGGGCTTTTTCTTATATAGGCATCTATTACTCCCCACCCCCGTCCCAATTTTTTACACTTGATATTTGGTTACCCTATTCAGACCAGAGGTGAATACTGGGCTATTGGAGGCAGGAATGGCTGGATAATAAAATACATGAGGTATCTGGTCTTCTAAAGGCTTAAAGGCAGCTTGGCTCCTACCAGGAGTTTGTGCCTTCACAGGAGAAATAAGCCAGGTTGAAGGAACTAAGAACCAACCTGAACCTTGGCTCAGAATTCAACCAGACTCTTTTGCCAAGTTTGAAAGTTTGGCCTGCCTCTTTGCATCTATAGCAGCACAGAACCTACTCTCTCTGCGTGTCTCCAACCTCTCGAGAAGCAGAAAGTGCTAGAAATCTCACAAGAGGCTACTTTTATGAGGTTCCCAACCCTTTGCAGACTCAGGAGAGCCAGAGAGTTTGGATCCAATCTAAAGAAATGCCAGAACTCTTGAGATGCTTATCCACTCTGGATTTCTGAACTTTCAGGTTCTCCTACCACTAGCAATAGTCACATAAGGGGGACTACAGGGCATGCCAGAAAATCATAGGCAGGTGATCTTGTGACTGGTGCAAAGAAAAGCCAAGAGAGCGGTGTGCAGTATTGTCTGGGCTTTGGGGGCATTCCAACGCATTTGTTTAAATGCGATGAGCTTGAGAGAGAAGCACAGGCAAAGAGGATCTTTGGCTCCTAGCCAAGGAAGATGCAAAGGGTGACTGAATGGCTGATTTAAGATTAGCAGCCGTGTTAGTCTGTATCCATAAATAAGACAAGGAAGACTTTGTATCACCTCAGAGACTAACCAGTTTATTTCGTGGCTGAGGAGACAGAGAATGGGACATGGGATCTGGTATCTTTAATTGGTATTTGTAGGACCCAGTCATGGATCTCAATCCCCCCCGTAATTTCAGTTGGATAGGGTGTTCTTCTGCACTGTCATTTAACAATGTGGTGTTAGACCACTGCTGCCTTCCATTTGTCATCAGTAGTGGAGTCATATTTGCTAAGCGCCCTTTCTTTTCACCTTCCCCTTGGAGACCCTTCTTACTTTCAACTCCAGCCTGGAGTACTGGACGGAGTGCTGTGTAGACTGGACTGGACTGGGACTAACCAGCAGGAGTCTCTGCTTGAGGGATAAACATCCAGCTTTCTCCCCAGTCCTCTTCCTTGGGGAGCTGTGCACGCCACCTTCATCCTCGTAACAAATCCGTGGCTGTCACGCACAGCATGAGGTCAAATCTCTCAGCCTGCCCCAGCTGAAAGGAGAGACCTGGAACCAGCCATTTAAAATGTGTAACAGAAACTCAAAGGAGAGGCATCATCAAACGTAACAATGAGGGGAGGAAGCTGGCAACGCTGTGGGCTTCATTTCTGTAACATGGACGTTTTCCATGATCCAAGCTCGACAGTTCAGTATTTTCAGGGTCAACTGGCAGGAAGAGAACAGGTGCAGAGGTAAATTTTGGGCTGAAACAGAGCTGGCTTTGAACCAAGCCTCACTTCCAGACACACCTGAATCCTGGCAGAGTTCGGATCTGAACCTGCGCCTTGCTGGTGTTGGCTCCTTTCTAGACTGAATAAAGGCTGTGCCTTAACAAGGGACAGCTGGCAGAGCTGGCTGGGAATAGCAGTGGTGTGTAATCCCAGAGGATGGGTCTGGATGTCATGTCAGTGCAGACCGTGCCCCGAGATACACAGTACAAATTTAACAGGACCCACCCCCACACACTGTGCGATGGGGGGCAGTTCATTGCTACGGCAGGTGGGATGTCCTTGAGAGACGGATGTTGGGGAGAACATGGAATCACCTGCAGAATCTCATTTTTGAGCCAATTAATACAAAGTTTTGTCTACTTTACAAATAAAAATAGATTGACTCCACCATCTGCCTGCCAGCCTCTCTGCTGTCACTCCAGCTAGGGAACAAGTGTGTCATATCCCTCACACCTTCGGCAAGACTCATCCCTTCTATATATATATATATATATATATATATTTGTAGATTACTTGGCTGGTACCATCCGCAAGCAGCAATTATTATTAGCTCCTCCAGCCAGGAATGGTGCCAGTTTGTTATGAATATCTTCACAGGTTTCCTCAGAGTTTGGACAGAGAATCATGAAGCAGGAGGGGTTTGCTGGTTTTTTTGTTTGTGCGTGTGTGGTTTTGGTTTTTTGCCGGTGTTGTTGCTTTGCTCTTGCAGCCTTGGATGTTGTCACCCCATGACAGGCTGATGAAAGTTGATCAGAAAGGAGGATGCGGAGATAGATTTGTGCAAAAGAAAAAAGAAGTAACAAGAAGGCAGGCTGGCATTTTCCTGGCATATCTCCCCTTGATTATTCAGTTGCATCTTCTTCTGTACTTGTGTCAACCACCCCCATCCCTGATTTCTGCTTCCCTTCCCTTCCAAGTGATTAATCCACCCCATAATTTCTGCAGGATTCTGGGAAATATCCCTGATGAACTTTCTTTTGGATGTGACACAGTCGTCGGTCAAGGGTTGGTCCCTGGCCCTTGAGTCCAGATCTTCAAAGGATACTCAGAGAGTTAGATGTCTAAGGATCTGGGCTGTGCTATCTCTATGGTCTGCAAAGTGGGAGGCATTTTTCCAGTCTTATGGGTTCTACATAGGCCCCTGACAATCTGTGTTTAACCTCTGGCAGGAACTCCCTTTGGATGATCAGGTTGATTGCGTAGCTAGAGCACTGGACTGCCAGGTAAGAGAGCTGTGTTCTGTTCCTGGTTCTTCCTGCTGTGTGCCTCCTCTCCTTTGGCCGCCTTGTCCATTTAGAGTGTGAGGTACATAGGCAACCATCTGTCGCAATGCACGTGGACAGTGCCCAGCACCAGAAGACCATAAGCTCACTTGTTACCGAAATACAAATGATAAATAAAGGACACTCTGCTGTGGCAGCTGCAGAGACCTGCATGGATATATAGCTGCTCAGGTGCCAGAAAGATGAGTGTGGTCTACATGTCTGGAAGTGACGAATTAGGAACCGCCATAGCAGGTCAGGCCAGCAACCCATTTCTGACAACGGTCAGTTCCAGACTCTTAAGAAGAAGTTGCAAAAATTTCACGAATGGAATTCCCTGCCCATTGGCGATGTACCTTCCTGTCTCATGTTCGTAAGTTGCTGGTTTAGACTGTGAATCATAAGGTAGGATTTCTATCTATCTATCTGCCCCCCACTGCCACAGTATCTGAGCAGCTCACAAGCTGTAATACATTTAACCTCACAAAACCCCATTTGACAGCTGAGAATTGAAGCACGGACAGATAAAGTGATTTGGTCACCCAGGGAGCATGTGGCAGAGCAGAGAATTCAACTCCTGTATCCTGGGTCCCAGGCTGCCTTTAGACTACCCTGCCTCTCTATTTCCCACTGCGCTGGGGGCACGTGTCAGCCACATACAGCTGTGCAGTGCAGATGTCCTTCAAAGCAGCCAACTGACATATTTTTATCCAAAAAATACTGTTAACAGAAAATGATTTTTCATCAAAAAATAAAAAATGTCTCGGAAAAATTTTCATTCTCTAGACAAACTATTCAATGCAAAAAAAAAAAGATTTAATTTTTTTTTAATGAAAACTTTAAATAACCAAAAACCAAAAATGGCTTTTGAGAACCAACGATTTTTTTCAGTCCCGTTTTGCTGTAGTTGAAAACACCAAAAATATTCACTGCAAAGTCCAACATTTTTCTAAATGTCCCACAGAAAACAACTGGCAGTTTCAACTAAGCCTCAGTACAGGTGGTCTGATAGCCACTTCAGTACTGGATTTCGGCACATTCATTTACAGAGCCCTTGGTAACCGGGAACACTCCAGTGGAGTCAAGAGGTACTAATATATGGAAGCAAAAATTGGATGATTATATGGAATTTACAACAGTACATTAGAAGAGTGTTGAGCTCTCTGCTTTGGAGTGGGCAAATGTCCTTTGGGAGCTCAAGAGGGAATTTTTCACTGATCACGCTCCTTTCCCCCAGAATGGTATTGGGCTTTGTTTTCTGCGTCGCAGCAGTTTTGCCCTCCTCTGATTAAGTCTATAGGATACAGAGTTAGCATCAGGCTGTTCAAGAAACAAAGGCCTGGTAACAGGCCCCACATGGGTATGTTAGAGAACTAGACGCCAGCGCAGTTCCTGGGCATGGGGGACAGGACCATTTCATTAATTCTACGAACTATCTTAGAGACTTCTGTGTCCCCCATTAGTTCAGACTCTGAGCACCTTGTGAATTTATCCCTCTCAACACTCCTGTGGGGTCTGGGAGTGCCTTCATGCCCACTTCATAGGCAGGGAACTGAGGGCCAGAGAAGTTAAGTGACTTGCCCAAGTTCACATAGGAACTCGGCGGCAAAGCAGGAATTTGAACTCAGCCCAAGCCCGAATGTCTACACTGCAATTTTACACCCCCACCAGCCTGTGTCAGCTGGCCTGGGCCAGCCATGGGGGGTTGATTGCAGCGTAGACCTATGCAGTAACTCAAGCGTGGCTTGGCAGGGTAGCCGCTCACACCTGGGCTAGGCTAACCCGGGTGCCAGTCACCTGGGTTAACTCTGCAGTGAAGACCTACCCTAAATTCACAGTCATCTGATATGTAAGCTAAGAGCCTCTTATTTCAGTTATGACCTTTGCCTAGTTCCCATGCCAGGCTAATGTCTCCTCTTCCCCTTCCCCCTCAAGGTGGGAGTGGGTGAGAAGGAAATGGTTTGGCATGGAGGTTTGTGAGCAGGAGCCATTGGGGAATGTAGAGGGAGAAGGCGACTGCTGAAAATGTTGCAACATTTATGTGGTTCGTGCTGGATGAATGCAGAGCGAGATCAACAGGGAGAGAGATCGTCTCCCCTCCTCCCTCCCGGCATCTCTTCCAACTGCACATTGGCTATAATTGTCATGCAGTCTTCTCCTCGGCAAAGGCAAAGGAGCCTGTCTCCGGAATTATTTTTACAATCTCTGTTTGGCACTGATAGCGCTCCCCTCACAAAAGCCATTTCTATAAATAACTCCAGCCCGTGCTCTTCATTTCTCTCCCTGTCCACACCCTTTCCTTTAGTATCTGTCCATCTCCCTTCTGTCTTTCTTTCCCAACTCTCTCTGCGCCGGCCCTTTGGCTGAGAACACAAGTGGGCCTAAGAGCATAGGAATTGCCAGACCAGATTATATCAGGAGTCCAGCTACCTCAGTGCCCTATCCCGCAACAGCATTTGGTCCTAGCTGCTTCAGAAGAAGATTCTTGAAACTTTGTAATGGATAATTTTGGAATAACCTGCCCATAGCTTCTCCGTAAGCTCCATCAGTTAGTGGTTGGTTCATGTTCCTTATACATTTCTCTCCTGTCTAGCAGAACTATGGATTTTCTCTTTGTATACTCAAATGCCTCATTCTTGTTTGATTCCTGCTGGGCTCTTGGCTGTAATGACCTTGTGGCAGTGAGTTCCACAGATTGGTTATGTAGTTATATGAAGCAAATGTATTTCCTGGTACCCATTTAAATGTATCTTCTGTCAATTTCATTGGCTACCTTCTTGTTTCCAGACCCCATCCCCCACTGTTACCTCTCTTTACAGACTGCAGGTTCCTTTACCTCACCTTAGGAGGATCACAGGGACTTAGCAGAAACACTGCAGGACCCAATGATCTTAAAGAAAACACGTTGATTAAGAAAAAATAGGAGAAGCAAATGAACTCAAAGATAAATGGTATTAAAATCATCCACACCTAGGTCTAAGGCTCTTTAGGAGGTATAGAGGGCTGCAAGGAGCCGATTTCAGAGCTGACCATAAATCGGATCCATGGAGGATCAGCCCGAAATCATGCCATGACCATCGGTAGAGCATCCGAAGTAGCACAATGTCCCTCCCTGGTGCTCTCAGGCGCCCTCTGTCCTCTTGCATCAAGGGCTGCAGAAGGCAGAGAGCTTCCCTCCTTCGATGTAAACTTTGCACCTCTCTAGTCTCCTTTTTTTCTGGATTGATGCTGATTCAATAGCTATGGAATATTTGCCTGCACCTTGATATAACAACATCCCTTTGCTCAAGAATGGTTCTCTCCTCCGTGGGCATCCCTAACTCCCTTGGTCCTTGGAGAGTAAAGCAAACTTGGCCCATTTTTTCCAATCGATCTTAAAGACTCAGGGACAAATCCTCAGCCGGTGTAAACTGCCATAGCTCCACTGATGTCACTAAAGAGAATTTACACAAGCTGATTGTCTGGCCCACTGTGAACATATAGCCTTCATAATTCCTGCTGATCTATAATGCCAAATGATATGTAATAATGATTTCTGGACAGATGGCCTGTCCTCTGTCACACTGAGCTGTGGCTGTGGGTGGGGATGATGGGAATATTACCACAGGAAATTGTTTGAGGAGGGTTGAGAGGGATTCAAACTGCAAAATTAGTATGGGGGGGGACCCTGATCTGGGTTTTTGAACAGGCCCAAGTTTAGAGTGTGTGTGTGTGTTCATGCAGCAGCACAGGTGTGCATACACGTGTGCACATGTGTGTGTGTCTATGTGCACATTCAGGAACACGTGTGTGTGTATGTTTGGAACAATCAGATCCTCATCTGGGTTCAGATTTCCAGTTCGCCCCGGGCGTTGAGCACTAGGGTTTGGTTCAGGAAGGTGTGTGGGGTGCGGGGGTGACAGAGGAGGATTTACTGTACCGAGAGGCATCCAGTGGAGAAATTAAGACCAGCTGCTGTTGCTGCTGCTAGCAGGAGTTCCTCCACACCCCCAGTTAAGAGGCATAATGAAATGCTAGTCACATGCCGTAATGAACTGCTGGAAGACTCTGACAGGGCTCGCAGCAAATTAGATTTGGATTATTGGAGCAATGAGAATTGACTGATCCGCAATGTATCGAGGGGGATTGGGAGTCATTTCCTTGCTTTATGGCACCAACGGCATGCATTTAATTACCTACCATTAAAAAAAATCACCCCATCCTGACACAACCCCACAGCTGAACATCGCCATGCACCAGGCAGCCGTGGCGAGGGAGGGCTGAGAGGGACAGAAGCTGGCACTGAGACTGGCGTTTGGATGCTTTGGAAAGGGGTGTGGTAAAGGGGTCACAGAGGTAGATGCCAGCGATCAGGGCAGGAGGAGAGGGGACATTGTAGAAGGAGACCGAGGGGGATCTCTGCAGGCAGACAGGTAAAATGCTGCACAAACTCATCCAACTTCATCCCTCCAGGAGAATTCCAACCCACTGGCAGCCACCTTTCCTTCAGCTTATCCTAGCAGGGACTGGGTTCTCTCAGCTACTCCATTGCCAGCCTTCCTGGGCCAGATTTGGTGCTGGGTGCACGTTGGGTGCTGAACACACTGGAAAATTTGGTCCTTATTTTTTTTGCCTTAAATGGGCAGCTCACTTCCTCTTCTGCCCCCTACCCCCCGTTATCTGGCTGGTCTATTTGGACTTGTGATGCGGTGTACTAGGCCTGTAGGCCCTATAGTCACTACATCATGCCCTAGGAAAAGAGCAGAAAAGGGGAGTCCTCCAAGCTGCCTAGAGAGGCAGTGCAAAAGCAGCCAATCACAGAGCAGCTGCAGGAGGCAGCCAATCAGTGCATAGTGGGCCCAGCTAAAAGGCGCTGCAGGGGTTGAGCAGATTCAGTTTGCTGGCTGGAGCCAGAGGAACTCTGGCTGGTTGCGGGGCTGGATGTGGATCAGTCCTGGCTGGAGCCAGGTGAGCAAGGAAGGTGCTGGGGCTAAAAAGGGAAGTGGCCTAGTGAAGTGCAGCAGAAAGATGTTAAAGGAAAGCAGCAGGTGGTGGCTACTTATAGGGTCTCTGGGTTGGGAAGTGGAATGGTGGATGGGCCTAGGTTTACCCTGCCCTCTCCTAGTCCTTAGGGAAGTGACTTAAGCCCTGAGAAAGGGCATTGCCCAGGGAAGGGATTGAAGACCCAGAAGAAGGTCAGCGATTGTGGGACTTTGCTACCCCCGGAAAGGGAGTGGGCTGAGCCAAAAGGAATGACTGAGCTGGGGTCCATGAGGACTGAAAGGCGACGCGTCTCTGGGCAGGAAGCCCTGGGGACACTGCTCCATATCAGAGCAGGGACTGTCGAGAGACAGCCCAGAAGGAGGCTGAGAGGCAGATTGCTGAGGACTGAGGCAAGTGATGGGGCTGCAGAGAAAGAGAGCAACTGAGGGTGCTGCTGTAGCCGCTGTGGGACTGTTTACCCCAGAAGGGGTGTGTGGGGTGATTAACACGTGGACGGTGTGTGACTCAGCCGGAGGGCTGGGTCCCTGAAAACCCACCTAAGAACATAAGAAGGACCATACTGGGTCAGACCAAAGGTCCATCCAGCCCAGTATTCTGTCTACCGACAGTGGCCAATGCCAGGTGCCCCAGAGTGAGTGAATCTAACAGGTAATGATCAAGTGATCTCTCTCCTGCCGTCCACCACCCCCCTCTAACAAACAGAGGCTAGGGACACCATTCCTTACCCAGCCTAGCTAATAGCCATTAATGGACAACCTCCATGAATTTATCTAGTTCTCTTTTAAACCCTGTTATAGTCCTAGCCTTCACAGCCTGCTCAGGCAAGGAGTTCCACAGGCTGACTGTGCACTGTGTGAAGAAGAACTTCCTTTTATTTGTTTTAAACCTGATGCCCACTAATTTCAATGAGTGGCCCCTAGTTCTTCTGTTATGGGAACAAGTAAATAACTTTTCCTTATTCACTTTCTCCACGTCATAATTTTATATACCTCTATCATATCCCCCCTTAGTCTCCTCTTTTCCAAGCTAAAAAGTCCTAGCCTCTTTAATCTCTCCTCATATGGGACCCTTTCCAATCCCCTAATCATTTTAGTTGCCCTTCTCTGAACCTTTTCTAATGCCAGTATAACTTTTTTGAGATGAAGAGACCACATCTGCACACAGTATTCAAGATATGGGCGCTCCATGGATTTGTATAAGGGCAATAAGATACTCTCCGTCTTATTCTCTATCCCTTTTTTAATGATTCCTAACATCCTGTTTGCTTTTTTGACTGCCGCTGCACACTGCATCGACATCTTCAGAGAACTATCCACAATGACGCCAAGATCTTTTTCCTGATTAGTTGTAGCTAAATTAGCCCCCATCATATTGTATGTATAGTTGGGGTTATTTTTTCCAAAGCGCATTACTTTACATTTATCCACATTAAATTTCATTTGCCATTTTGTTGCCCAATCATTTAGTTTTGTGAGATCTTTTTGAAGTTCCTCACAATCTGCTTGGGTCTTAACTATTTTGAGCAGTTAAGTATCATCTGCAAACTTTGCCACCTCACTGTTTTTCTTTCCTCCAAATCATTGATGAATAAGTTGAATAGGATTGGTCCTAGGACTGACCCGTGGGGAACACCACTAGTTACCCCTCTCCATTCTGAAAATTTACCATTTATTCCTACCCTTTGTTCCCTGTCTTTTAACCAGTTCTCAATCCATGAAAGGATCTTCCCTCTTATCCCATGGCAACTTAATTTACGTAAGAGCCTTTGGTGAGGGACCTTGTCAAAGGCTTTCTGGAAATCTAAGTACACTACGTCCACTGGATCCCCCTTGTCCACATGTTTGTTGACCCCTTCAAAGAACTCTCATAGATTAGTAAGACATGATTTCCCTTTACAGAAACCATGCTGACTTTTGCCCAACAATTTATGTTCTTCTATGTGCCTGACAATTTTATTCTTTACTATTGTTTCAACTAATTTGCCTGGTCCGGACATTAGACTTACCGGTCTGTAGTTACCGGGATCACCTCTAGAGCCCTTTTTAAATATTGGCGTTACATTAGCTATCTTCCACTCATTGGGTACAAAAGCCAATTTAAAGGACAGGTTACAAACCCTAGTTAATAGTTCCGCAATTTCACATGTGAGTTCTTTCAGAACTCTTGGGTGAATGCCATCTGGTCCCGGTGACTTGTTACAGTTCAGTTTATCAATTAGTTCCAAAACCTCCTAGTTCAAAACCTTCCAGAAGTTAGCTGTTGGCAGTAGGGTTACCAGGTGCCTGTTTTTTTACCAGAAAGTCCAGTCAAAAAGGGGACCTGGCAGTGAACTGACTGGATACCAAAAGCCAGGTTACTGTGCGGCGAGGGGAGAGGCCGGGTCATGAATCTGCACCGGCCGCTGCTCAGCCAGGGCCACCTCCTACCTGCCGACAGGCTCCTCGTCCTGCAGCAACAGCCCCTGTCCCAGCCCCAGAGTAGAGGAAGCCTAGGGGGTGGGAGAAGTGGAGACAATCCAGGGAGTGATGGTGGGAAGGAGGGCAGGGCCTCGCGGGGAGAGGCAGAGAAGGGGCGGGGCCTCAGGGGCCCGGTTACCAGTGGTTAGGAAGGTGGCAACCCTAGTCAGCAGGGGCTGCCACCAGATAGGAGGCACCTGTGAAAGGCGAGTGGCCCCATCACAGGACTGTAAGCTCCTGGGGGCAGGGACTAGGACACCCAAGTGGGCACCGTTTGTGTCTGAGGCCTCTAATTGCGACTGTATTATAATCCATTATGATGCCCTATGTATCTAGGGACGGTCAGTCTGAGTGCTTTGGCTGTTGAGGTGGGTTATGAGCACAGCGGCGCTGACCACTTCGTAGGCCCAAACCCACAATTCTATCTGGAAATAAACTGTGAGCCAGGGCAGCTTCCAGAGCCCAAGTGTGACCTGCGTAAAGCCCCAGTTCAAGGGCAGGCAGCTACGCTCTGCACAGGCTGAGTGGTCCAAGTGGTGGTTGAGTATGACACCAAGTAGCCTGAGGCATGGCTAATGATGGTCGTGAAAGAGAGCAAAGGCCATGTATCATAGGCCCTATACTGCTGGCTGTTCTCTTTCCCCTCAAGTGGGAGGGAGCTGAGCTGGTGGGGCTAAGTTCTGTCCTGTACAGACTCAGGGGCTCAGGCAGGTTTATCCTCGGGCAGCTGGGCTGAGCTGCCGCCTGGGATGTCACAGCCCTGGCCACGCTGCTCGTGTGGCTCGGTAGCTGAGGCAGCGCTCGCGCGCGTTCATCCACCTGTTCTGGGAAGCCCCCTCCCAGCTGCCGTGCACATGCACCCCATGTGTCGCCATGGCAGCAGCACTGTGGTAATGGGACCTCGATGGAAATGTCCCGTCAGCCTGGGGGTTTTGACAGAAAATGCTGTTTCTGTGGGAAAATCTAGATGGACAGAATGTTCCAATTTTCCTCTGGGAAAATCTCAATCCATTCTCAGTTCAACCTGAATCGAAACATTTTTGTTTGAGGAGCTGAACCAAAACTTTTCATTTCAGGTCAGTTTGACATTAAACACCGTCCCCCTTTGGGGTCTCACGGGTGTTGTAGTTCAGCTGCTTTGTAACCTCATTCCCTCTGTGGCCTGGGCTCCACTCTGACTGTGCTGTGTGTGGCATTAGGGGAGTTGTGTAACTGAAGTGGCTCATGGGAGGAGTAGTCTAGCCAGAGGGCCCAAATGATGGGAAAGTGTGGCAGGGTGAATTAGGTCCAGAGGCCCACGGCTGGAGGCCTCACGGCTTTGTGTCACCCTGCCCCAGAATAGAGCAGACAGAAGTCCTCCAGGCAGCCTAGATAAAAACTTCAGAGGCGTGCCCAATCAGAGGGGTTGATGGAGCAGCCAATCCGAGGCCAGAAGGGCCTATATAAGACAAGCAGCAGAGCAGAGAAGTTCAGTTGCTGGATGGAACTGAGGAGTGAAGACTGGTTAGCAGAGCAGCAGTACCACGGACAGCTCACTGCAGGGAGTTCACTGCAGTCAGAACTGAAGCCCAGGGAAGGCTGCTGAAGACCGGGTACTTCATTGGCGGGAAGAGCAGCAGGATGGGCAGAAGGTCAGTGTGAGCAGGATGAAGCCCAGGGGCACTGAGCACAGAACTTGGCCAGGCCAGCGTGGGTACCAAGATGGGCTCTGCTGGGTAGTTGAAGAGGGCAGTGCCTCTGGGAGAAGCCTTATACCCCCCATACCAGGGCTGAGATAAGAACTTGGACTGTGTATGTTGGAAGGGGGGACAGTGTGCATGGCTTGGCCGGAGGGCTGAGCTGCTGAAGGCCCATTGGCCTGGGGGCACTCACGAGAGGCGGGTGCCGCCCCAATATAAGACCAAAAAAGAGATGCAGGCTCACAGTCCAACCAACCAACCAAGTGGGTCTGCCTGCGAGAAGTGGGTTTGCAAACTGTAAAAAGACTGTGTTTGCAGGTACATTGGCCAGAGAAAACGGGGTGCTTGCAAAAGGCCCGTTCCAGGAAGAATGAGAGCATGAAGCACCCAAACTCCCAGAAAGTATTAAACTGCATTTGCCCACGGTGCTTCAACATCAAACTCACTCAAAATGAGACAGTTCCGCATTTCCAAATCAAAACTTTCCAGAGCTTCTCATTCCGTGAAAAATGTCGACATTTCTTTTTCATCCTAATTTGGGATAAAATGATTCCCATGTTCCCACGCTTCCATGCTGTCCTGATGCTAGGAACATTTACAAGTAGACTAGATTAGCTAGGGAACGATGGGAAGTGTAACTTCAGAGCCAGCTCTCTATTGCTGAGCGGCACAGGACTCTGGAAGATCCTGAGTCAGATGAAGACAGCAGCTGACCAGACTAATGTCAACAGGATCCCATCCAGAGCGAATCCCCATCCCTGCCATAGTGAGGGAGGGAGAGCTGGGGAATTTACTGTATCCTTGCAGCACCACCCCTTTACACCCACCCCGCTGTAGGGCCCATCTGTCCTCGCGTGAACTGAATTCTCACTCAGGGGTGGTATTCCTCCCCTCCTCGCCCCAGCCTTTGAGATTTCCCAGTAAGAATAAACAGCTTGTTTTCCTGACTGGCGTCTCCTGAGAGCGAGGAAATTAATTTTTCACCCTCCCCAAAACATTGTATTCATGAAGTGCCAGGGAAAGTCAAACAAACAGCTGCTTTACAAGTCCATTCTTCTGTTTTCCTCTCTAGCTGGAATGTGTCTGAATCAAATCTGCCCAGAGCACACTCCGATTAAGCCGTTTATGTGTCCCCTGTGCTGCGATTTGCACTAGGCTCACAGGGAGGCAATTGTACAGGCTGGTACTCGGTGATCCAACTCGGCCTGCATAGGCCCCCTCCGAAGCAAAGTTCGCTCCCTTGGCCTTTCAACTGATGCCCATCAGGATAGGAGAAGCAGTGAGCATTTCAAAACTAGCAAAAGGAGGGTGGTGGTTGGAGATGGGGGAAAGCTGGTCCTTGAACCCTGCCTTGTGGGAGACAGCGAGCCCTCCCTAGTTCCTAAAATCAGCATGCATCTACCTGAAATGTAGTATTAAAAATCAGCTGCATTTTCCAAACACTCTGGTGCTGGGCCCACACCTGGTTCTTCTAATGCTGGTCCAGTCATGGGCTTCGATACAATGTTGGAATCCTGCCAGAGCTCAAATCTGAGTCACGGCACTGGCTCTCACCCTTTCCGGATGAGCGTGCCCCTTTTAGGAGTCTGATTAGTCTTGCATACCCCCAAGCTACGCCTCACTTAAAAACGACTTGCTGACGAAATCAAACGCAATACAAACGTGGCCCAGCCCGCGCTTACTAAAACGTTGCTGATGTTCTCAGTTTTACCATGTGATTGTGCCATCGCTTGATCAGAATAGAAATACTGTACTTCCCCGTCAGTGTGATACTTGAGCTTGCTTTTCACTTGTGAGCCTGGGCTGAACGCTGAGCCCCACTGCCTGGGGCTGAAGCCCATAATTTAGCTCCGTTGGCCCCCCTCGGCCATTGCCCTGCTTGCCACCCCCTAAGGCCACCCAGGTTGATGAGTTGAGTGCCCCCTGGGAGACCTCTGCATGCTCCCAGATGTACACATACCCCCGGTTGAGAACCACTAATGCAGGGGAAGAGTCTTGTTACCTCTGATGAGTGGCGGTTGTATGAGGTGACCATCCGAGTTCAGCCCTCTGTGTTCTGCCAATGCACCCCAGGGCCAATCTCCGGCACCCTTCCTGTTCCAGTAACTCGGCACCCACAGAGCTTTGCCAATGCCTCTGTCTCCTAATACACAATATTCCGGGAACGGGGAGTGCCCAGAGATCTGCCAACGCACCTCAGTCCTGATAAACACGAGCCCAGTGACCAGCCGGCTCGGAGATCTGCCACCTCTGACCCGTAGCACCCGCTGCAACAAAAAGTGCATGCAACAACTCGCTCTGGCCCTGAGGGGCAGAGACCATATTTGAAAGCCTGCTTGTGTCCTCCTTCCGCCTAGTAACAAAGGCTCAGAGCTCATTTGAAATCCAGGCCCATAAGCAGAGAACAAGCAGATTTAATTAAACATAACCTTCCCGTTAGCAAGAAAATAAAATGCATTCTCTTCATAGAACAATTAGAATTTACAACCCCGCCCCCTTGCTCTTTTCTCTCCCTCCCCCTCTCTTTTAATACCTCTCCTTTATTATCTTCAATTTGGAACAGGCTCCATTTGATTTCCATAAATTAGCATAAGGGGAAAGGAAAGGGTGTGGGGGAGAAAGAAAGAGCCAACTTCTCTGGCGAAGTGGCGGCCTTGTAGATCCTGGCCCTGCCAGCCAGCCTGGTGGATTTAGGCCTAAGATGAGGGGAGTTTGCTGCTGTTTACAAAACATGTGTTATAATTAAGTGAGCGCAGTGTGGGACTTTAATGGTGGTTGCTTGGGACAGGCTGGCTGGACAAACCCTGCGCTAGCTACGCAGCCTCATCCCATTGACCTACAGCATGCGTGGCAGTTTGGGCTCCTCCTCACAGCTCTGCCAATGCGCCTCAGCCCTGACCCACTGCATGTTCCTTGGCTTCCCCAGAGCAGACCCTGTCTGCTGCAGCCAAGTGCTGCTAAGATGCACAGTGGCTTTGCCGTGCAGCGAGAGAACGACCTGATTTCCAGACGTGACGCATGCCCACAACTCACCTGAAGGTCAGTGGAAGCTGCGGAGGCCCAGCAGCTCAGAGAATCAGCCCGAGGATGAAGAGGGAGAGACCTGCCTACGTGGATTTTCACTTAGGACTGGGATATAACGTTTGAACATGGGACTCGGGAGATTAAATCCAGGTCACTCCAGGCTTTCCTTTAAAGCCAAGGCTTGTCGTAAGCAAGAAGCTAGCTGGTCATAAAGTGAATGCAGTGGGCTGGGACTCAGGAGATCTGGCTTCAACTCCTTTTTATCCCATCGCCTCCCTAAGACTCTGGAGCTGTCTCTGACTAGGTGAATGTACAGCCCCTAGCACGATGGGAGTGGGGCCCTGATCTTTGTTGCGGCTCCTGGGATACCACAGTAAAATAACAAAGGAGGAGTCCATTAGACTAAAATGCAGGGGGAATACATTTTTAATTCTCTCCTCCCCCACCCAGCCCCCTACATGCTAGACTGGCTGAGCAGGGTGGGAAACGCAGTTTGGTGGGAGGCTGAGCAATTAATATTTTTGAGAAACGAACGCGATACCAAGAAAATAAACGTGCCTCGCGTGGGGGGAGGGCGGATTACGATTTTTAAAGTTCACCCAGTCCCCAGTGTTTCTTAGGAGATAAAAGCTTTCGACGGCCTGGGCAGGGAGCCAAAATCTGTGTTTATTTGAACATGTTATAAAATACGATGTACACAGAAGCAGCTAATTCCTCTTTCTCCGGAGGGTGGGGGAGTGGTGCTTTGCTGGCTTTTCACGTAGATAAAATGTCATCTCTAAGCTTCCAGGCATTTTGTTGTGAGGCGCACAGGGCAAGTGTGAGGTTATTAACCTTTCCAACGACCCTGTCCTCTTCTTTGTGGAGATCTGGCTTCGAAGAGAATCGCAGAAAAAAGAATCTATTATGGACCATGATGTGTTTCTTCTCCCCCTCCCTATAGCTTGGGAAGAGAGTCCAAGACATAGCTTGGCCATTCTGGGAGAGTCCAAGGAAGAGATGTCAGTGACCATCTAGTGATGCCCAACTGACCGGGAGAGGCACTTGGCCTCCATGCGGGTTGGAAGCCAGGGGGAATGTGGCTGGGTGCAAGAGGACAGGGGCTTGTGGGTGGCTGAGCTGTGCCAGGCCAGGCCCACCAATGGATGTGAGTCCTGTGGGTAGAGATGTGACGGTGTTTGATGGTGCCGACATTAGTGGCTGCACATGACCAGAGTGAGCAAGATGGGCCTGATCCTCAGCTCCACTTCACCTGCTCTGGCAGTGCAAAGCAGACGGAAAGGCGGCTAACCCATCCCTTGGTGGGATTCCCCATGGTTAGCAGTGGGGAGCTGTCCTAGGAACCTGCTGCGGGGCAGTGACCCAGGAGAAAGGGCATGTGGACGGTGTGTCTCTATGGTCCAGGGATCCCCAGGAGCTAGAGTAGCCCCCTTGGGAGCCGTGAGCATACAGCGGAACAGGTGGCGTAACTTAGAGCACTCGTAGGCTGCTCTAACTTGTCAGTCCAAATTGGCTCCCATTGGCCCCAGGGCTGCACAGGTAGTTTAAAATCACCTTCCTCCTTTATCTTATGCCAGACACAGCTTGGCCAGACCAAGCAATCTGGCCTGATGCATGCAACCTGGGCGGAGTCAGAGCCCACCTGGCTCATGGTACTGCCTCATTGGCAAGGCCTGGAGTCCAGGTGCGCTGGCTGCTGACCGGCGGCATTGGAGACAGCTCTTTGCTTATGGAAGGGAGGCTAAAGACTAAGCAATAGCTTGTGTGGTCACTAGCCTGGAGTGTTGGTTTGGGCTGTTGGATGTTTCTGAGGGAACAGCAGATTTCCCTCTTCAAAGCATCCACATTTTTCATGATAACCTTGCATTAGGCTGTTTGTTCTCTTTCATTTTAAAATGCTATATGGCGAGAATGTTTCCGTCTGCTATGCATTCTGTTTACTCTCTCATCCCAAGCTGCCAATCAGCCCTCCTTATTCTGTAGGTATGATTGATGGGTACATAGGGGTGACATCACTTCTATTCATAACGCAGCAGGAATGAATGGATGCAGCGATTTATGAGGGGATGATTTTTGCGGAAGATTTCTGGTCACATCATAAACCGGAAAGATGTCGCTCATTCCCCGAGACAGAATTAATTCTGCGAAATTTACCGCAGTCCAGCGGTTGTTCAGCTTTGTAATATAATGGATCCAGGGCTATTCTGAAGATGGGAAACATTTAAAACAACTGAAACATTTATTGGAGCTGATGAATACAATTTAAATCGTTATTAGATGACTAACCGGATTTGGGCCCCTCTCGTCTGCAAGGGAGGAAATTCCCAGAATGCTCATGTAATTGGCATGCCTGAATGAGCTTAAAATTTCTCATTTAAACACCCTTTTCTTGTTGAAAGTGGAATTAGTGGAAGGTGGTGCATTTACATCACTGGGGAGTGAGAGCTCCTAGACAGCTACAGAGCAGGCGCTGAGTGGGTAGCAACAAAGCTTAGACACACACTCCATGCGAGCCAGGGAAGGGCAATCTTTAGGAGTCAGAGGTGGAGATGGTAGAAAAATTTCCAGTGAAACATTTTCACGTGGGAAAATGGGCTTTTTGTCAAATCCGGAATTTTCCAGGGGAGAAGATCAATTTCAGGGATATGTTTGGTTGAGAAAATAAAAATGGAAGAATTCGGGTCAACGCTAACCTCTGAACTGTCGTGGAGCTTCATGGGAGTTGTCGTTCCAGGTCTCTTGTGTCCGCATTCTCCTTTATGGGCTCAGCTCCCTGGGGCTGGACTACGTTCCCATGATGCGGCATGGAAACACCTTGCTAAGATGTCAGTATATCATGGAACTCCACGAAGGTCTGTCCTGGGACCTGGGCCCATAGGGGAAAATTGGGGCCTGAGAGTCCTAGAGCTACAGCTCCCGTCAGGCCCCATGACGGCTCAGAACAAGGTGGAGATTAACGTCAACCTGCAGTGTTTCATTTCGATGTTTACGAACTGAAACTTTTTGGAGCTTTTCCTTCCTTGAGACGTTTCGTTGCTCGACTTTTCACCGCATTTGGGGACGAAAATGAATATCGACATTTCCCGCGAGACAGAAGTCTTGCTTTTTGATCCACGCTGCCAATGGAGCAGTAGGACCCCGTCCTATTCACTCCTTGGCCTCGCCGTGGGGGAGCTGCCAATGAGGGGCTTGCTTGGTGCTGATCCCAGTGGTGGTTTTCTGACGCAAGCACCTGCGCTGCAGGGACCAGGCTGAGACCAGCGGTATGTTTCCACAATTCCCAGTACTTACCAATCCAGGCTGCTTTCAAGGGGGTGACCTGATCCCATTCGGCAATATAGCTTTCCTTCCCTGATCTCTTCCTTTTTACTGGTAGTATTTTGCTCCCACTTTGCCCTGGGGTAAATTACTGCACGACTTGCAGGCCAGTGAGGAACTGGGGGCCAGGAAGGGAGAGAAAGCATGGGACCCTCTATAAACTGAGTTTCTTTCATGCTCTCTGAAAGCTTAATTCAGCCTTCAGTCCCCAGCTCTGCTTTATTGCTCTTCCTGAGTCTCATGTGATGTCTATGCTGAAGAGTAAACTTTTTTCTTGCTGGACAAGGAGGGAGAGTTCTGTGAACAGCGTAGCTTTTCTAACCAGCCTATTCCGCATTCAGGATGTTTGTGGTAAAAGTCGGGGTATCCTGCTATCACATGTGATTTCTTAGTTCAGAGAAGTTCTCTTCCCTCAGGGCATGTGTCTCATACAGTAGAAATGCTTCCCACCACAAATAAATTAATACAGTTGTTTACCTCCACTAATGAACTGCTGGCAGAGGGGAAGAGTTTTCATGGGGGAGTGATTGCATTGGTAAATGGCTTTTAAAGAAGCAGGTTGTGGGTGAAGCCAAAGGCCCTCATCCGCTCCCCCACAATTATTCTGCTCTTTATCTGGGCCAGAGAATCTATTTCCTGCGGCACCCAGTCCCAAGGTAGAGAGCGCGAGACTGGGATGAGATGGGGCAGCAATCCGACTGCCACGGGCCATGTGAAACAGCTAGCTTGGCATTTCAGGGGCTAACCGCACCCTGGGAGGGTGGTGACGCTTGGAACTTAGGCGTGGAATGGAACACACCCAGATGAGGGGGTTTGGGAAGAGGGGGAGGGATGCTGATTAGAGTCTGGCAGGCACCGAGTTGTAGTTGAGGAAGCCTGTTTCCTTGTGCTTCTGCTGATGTCGTTTTGTTAGTAACGGGAAAGACTCCTTAGAGCAAACTGCTGGACCGTGGCTGTGTGGTTACATCTGATTTGATTCCTGCCTCTGATACAGACTCAGTGTTGCAATGCAGGCAAGTCACTTAACCCCTCCATGCCTCTGTTTCTCCTTCTGCCAAGTGGGACAGTGCTAATAACTAATAATGACCTGGCTTCTGAGAGGTGATAGGCTGTGAGTGGAGCTGAGTGAATAGTGGATTTGGGAGCTGAACTGAAATATGTGAAAAAACAATCTTTCAGTTGGAACCAAACCCATTTCCCCCCCCCCGCCCCGCCCCGCCCCAACTTTTTTGTTGAATGCAAAACTTGGTTGGGGGATGAGGGAGTGGTTTTGAATCCACCAAAACATTTCATTCTGTTTTTTGTTTTTAATTTAACTTTGGCCGTTTTCTGATGTTTTTCACCCTATTAGTTTGTGTGCTTAATGGACCACATTTGAAAATGCCATTTCAAAACATAAAAGGCGAAACTAAACATTTTAACAAGTCAAAATGAGAAAAAAAACCCACCCAGACCAGTGGTTTGAGCATTAGCCTGCTAAACCCAGGGATGTGAGTTCAATCTTTGAGGGGCCATTTAGGATTATGGGGCAAAAATCTGTTGGATGACTTAATTGGGGATTGGTCCTGCTCTGAGCAGGGGGGTTGGACTAGATGATCTCCTGAGGTCCCTTCCAGCCCTATTATTCTATTCTATTCTATGATAAAGGCCTTGCGAGATTGGCCCAACCTAACAACGAAGAGGAAGGTGTGGCAATTCCCTGGCCTGGCCGGATATTACTGGCGTTTCATCCCAGACTTTGCTACGTTGGCAGCCCCGCTGACAGACCGAACTAAAATTTCACAACCTCAGAAGTCTGAGTGTGAGACAGCCCTGTGGACATCAAAAGAGCGACTGACCAACAGATCAGTCTTACTACATCTGGATTTTCAGAAACTCTTCATTTTACAGACAGATGCCTCAGAAGTGGGCCTCGGGGCAGAACTATCACAGGAAGTAGCTGGGGAAGGACACCCAGAGAAACCCGCTATCCAGTTATTGAGAAAGAAGCCTTGGCTGTTAAGTGGGCCATTGAAGCTCTGCGGTATTGTCTGTTAGAAAATGCATTCTGACTGATCACTGATCATGTGCCCTTTCAATGGGTGAATAGTGTGAAGGCTACAAACCTACCAATCATGCGGTGGGTATCTTGCCCCGCAACTGTACAACTTCCAGGCACTACATCACCCCGGGAAAGCACATACTAATGCTGATTTTTTAGCATTAGATAGCAGGGAAGGGGGGGAAAAGGAAGAGTCCCCATGGATGCTCTCTTGAGGGGGAGGTTTGTGATGGGGTGAACTCACCCCACACTGGATAGGGAATGGTTAACTCCTCACTATGAGTAGAGGAAGCCACAGCCCCATGTCCTTACTGGGCATGCTCCAGGTGTAGCAGCTGTATAAGAGGAAGCAGCCTGGCTCAGTCTGGGCTGACGGCTGGAAAGGGAGGATGCTTCTTGCTGGCTTCTGCCCAGGAACTACTGGAGCCCTGGATCGCAGAAGCCAGAGGCACCAAGACCCACACGGACATCCCAGAGCAGTCTGAGCTACAGGGAGTTGGCACTGGCCGAAGAACCCAGAGACCCCAAAGATGCACAGATCCTGGGGGGAACAAGCCATTGTCCCGAGGCCAGTCAGCGTGTTGTGGACGGATCCTCGCTGACCCTGTGGCAGACTCACTCACCACTGCAAGGGCCTTGGGCTGGGACCCAGCAGAGCAGGAAGGGCCTGGGTCCCACTACCTGGCCACCACCTCCCTCCTGCTCCGGGTGGTGGCCCACGCCTCCCTCCCAAGTGTATGCTTGACCATACAGCCCCGCTCAGAGGGCAACTTTATTGACTCTGGCTGCTAGGCAAGACAGCCATGCTCAGAAGGTGATTCTGTTGGCTCCAGCTGCTAGGTCATTCAGCCCTGTCCAGAGAGTGACTTTATTGACTCTAGCTGCTAGGCCATACAGCCGCCCCCAGAGGGGTATCTCCATCGATTTGGACCACTAGACCTGGCTGCTGGCGAACCCAATAGATCATTAATGACTCTGGCCAATAAGCCTTACTACCCTGTAGATCCAGGCTATCTCCATTTACTTTGGCCATCAGGCCTTACTGCCTTGCAAACCCCAGGGTTTCCCTATGGACTCTGGCCGCTAGGCCTTACTATGTGGCAGGGAAGGTCTACCCCCTGGATGTAGGTCACGTGACCATGTTGCCCTGTGGAGCAAGGCGATTCCATAGGGCTTTATGGCCCACTGGTTGGAATCTGTGGATCAGGGCATCTCTATGAACTCCTGCTCTTCAGTCTCATGGACTGAGACTGGGGGCAGCTTGAAGGATGGGGTGAACTCACCCCACATGGGACAGGGTCTCCCCGACCATGTCATAAATGCTCATACAACTTTAGCTTCTTGAATCTCAGTGCCTACTGCCATTCTCTAATTATTATCTGCCCTCCCCTCATTGGCTATCATTTCCCGCAACAGTTAACATTTCAATTGATAAAAATAAATTCTTAAACCCCCTAATTTTGTGAAAATTTAAATCGATAAAAATAGAAAAGCAAATGCCTAACTGTAATGATCGATATCTGTCAAAATTATAAAAAAAAAATTGAATTCTGCCAAGCCTGTCTATATTTATGTGCCTGCAATTTCCCTCTCTCTCTCTTTTTTTAAAAGCGTGTTGATTTTTCTGATAATCCTTTGAATGTTTCCTCTCCTCCCTGCACAAATCTCCACAGCTGTTAGGGCTTCAAATCCTTCATTCAGCAAGAGAGGCAGCGAAAGAGAGGGGAATGAAAGGGCTGCCTGGCGAACACAAAAGACAGAGAAGAGCAAACGAGAAGACGACAATGTGGTTAATACATAAAACAGAGACATTTCTGGCAATCGTCGTATCATTAATCTGTCTAAAGTGGCTTTGATCTCTTCTGCTTTAATTAACTTATAATTATAATGTGATTATATTTTTGCAAGCAGGAGGGAGCTGGGGAGCTGTGGTCTCAAAGCAGCAAGCGCTGGCAACTCCTGTCTTTCACACCCCCTGTCACTCTGTCATGGTACACGTGAGCCTGCGTGTCAGAGATGATATGAATGGGGAGGGAGGGGGATGTGTGGAAGGGAGCAGTTTCCAGGGGCTGGAGGAGGAGGGAGGTAAGACCAGATGTTGCTGCAGTCCTGGGGTTATGGAGCAGTGCCGTTACATGGCTCTGTGCTGTGCCCCGTCCCCTCTGCTTTTCCTGTTCCCTCCTCGTAACGTTAAAATCCGGCACAGACTGGCCAGCGGCCAGGAGGTCAGAGCCTCGGTATCACTCGAAGGCCAGGTCTATGCGGCAAGTTCCCGCGTGGAAGGCCAGGGTGTGATTCTTCAGCAAACCAGCTCGCCGGCTTCAGTGGCCAGTGTGGTCACGGCTCCCATGCAGGGAAAGGGCCAACAGGTGGATTTGTGCCCACGCTTTCAGTGAGCCGCGTGCCTCATCTGTAAAATGGGGATAATGGAACTGACCTTTCAGAGTGCTTTGAGATCCACTGAGGAAAAGGGCTATGTAAGAGCTCAGCAGTTGCAAGAGGAGCTGGAGGAAGGTGCCAGCTACTGCAGGGCATGGCTTACTTACGTGGGCGCAGTCCTACCACGGTTGAGCACACGAGTATGATGGCACGCACTCTGTTACCACAGTCGTGCAAGGGGTTTCGATTTGTCTGAACCATGGTGGCTGCCTGGTGCACAACAACATCAGAATTCGAGTGTGCTACCATGTCAGGGGGAGTTACACACCAAGCTCCCTTTGAGGGTCTGGGCCTTCAGGGGCTTTTGAAAATCCCACTGTGTTGGGGTGTGAACCCTACACCGGTGAGCAAAGGGTTAACAGGAGTCTGAGCTCAGTTAGGCCACTTGGCTACACGTGGTGGGTGTATCAAGCTTGATTCATCATTAGACCCAGTTGGGTCTTCTTCTTGAAGAAAGGACCCAGGACAGAGAGGGCTGGTTCCCTTGCTCTGGGATTGGAACCCCAGGGAAGCTGTAGAAGGAGCTAGCCTGGATGGTAGGCCTGGGGAAAGGGGCAGAGAATCTCAGAGTTGGAAGGGATCTCAGGAGGTCATCTAGTCCAAAAAGCCCGGCTGATCCAATATTCTCCCTAGCTCTTGGGCATTTAAACCTGCACATCCCCCTGTTTGAGGAGTCCTGAGATGTGGATTACCTGGCTCCCGTGGTCAGCATTTTCACACGGCACTAGCCAGTCTGGGTGCCTAGCCCAGGTGCCTTAGAAGGACTGGATTTGTGGAAAATGCCTAGCCCCCACTCTGAAAATCAGGGAGCACTTCAACCTGGCCCATAAAATCACTGGTCACTTCTGAAAATGTAAGCCTGGATGCCTATATCTGGCCGCCCCCTATGCCTGTCTCCCTTTCAGACCTGCCTCAGTGCTAAGACCCACTGCCATGCTTGTAAAGGGACAAAGGCTTGTATAGCCCATATATGATCGCTTGGCAATCTGATCTTTTAAACCTTGTCTCTTGTACATTCCACGGTGGTACCATTGATTTAAGCCTGTTCTTCTTCCCCCTGGACACAGGATCGTCAGATGCAGCTGGCTTGTTAGCCCAAGGGGAGATCTTTACCTTTTCGCAGTAGCTGGAAACTCAACACTTGGGCAAAGGCAAAGTATTAGTGGAATTAACGGGGTGTCTCTCTCTCTCTCGCTTCCCTGGACGGGGGCAGTAACATCATGCTAGATGGGGCATTATGAGAAGTGTCCCCATGCAAATAGGTTCCCTTTTAAAAGGACGAATGGACAGTGCTTGGCTGTGGCTTCCAAGTGCCAAATGAAAATAACACCCCTTTGGCAGATATCCCCAGATCACATCTCTGCATGGGGAATGGAGAAGGCAGGAAGGCAATATCCTCCTTCACTGTATCTTAAGACAGCAAATTGGAGTGGTTTTTAAATTATATACATTCGCCCTAAATTGCTTTTGAATGGCTGCCTCACGATGGAGTTGGAAAGCGCTGCTCCATTACCAGGTAAATCTTGTTCGTCCCAGTCTAGCGAAACAAAGGGGAACGCGCCCATCGCTTCTGTTCCAAAAATACCTCTCCGCTGCCACTCTTCCTTTCCACGGTTTCCTAGCCAGAACATCTTTCCGAACTCCCCCAATATCCTCCAGCCTAGTGCTTAACAATCCCCTCCTTCATTAGCTCCTGAAGTGCCGCTCGGAGCAGCTTCGCTGATGGGACATGGCAATAAAAAAGCGTAATTCTCCCGAGGAGGCTGCTTTAGATTGGGAACGCCGGGCCATTACCTCATAGATGTTCAGGCAGACTGAGCGGCTCTTCCCTTCACAGCCATTATGGGAAAGGAGCGTCAAGAAGAGTTCCCGGCTTTGCTACATGGGCTCTGTGCCCCTTTGAATGCCGACGACGGGTTCGGCTCTGCATTCTCCTCCCAAAGCTGGATTTTGGGGATTCGTTGGGCTCCTTCCCATTCCATGGAGCTCTTTCAGCCAGCTCTGCATACGGTGGAACAGTTCTGATGGCCTCCAGAGGGAACGCCAGGCCTCCTCGGCTGCTGGAAGACTCCTTTGCAGGTAAAGGAAATAAGAGGGGTCTTGGCCATCCCATTCTGGCTCAACCGATTGGATTGGGAATCAAGAAACCTGGGTGCCGTTCTTGACTCTGCCACTGTGTTGTCATGTGCCCATGGGCAGGTCACAAAAATTGCTCTGTGCCTCAGTTTCCCATCTGTAAAATGGGAATAATGCTCCTTTCCCCTGCTGTGAGATCCTTGGACAAGAAGTGGAAAGTATTCTCACTAACCCTGCAGCTTGTCTTGGTAGCGGCATAGACCCCAAGTAGCAGATGGGGCTTTGCAGAAGCCTGTCACCTAGGGGAAAGTTCTTTGTGTGCAGGGCATGACAATGCGGCTCGGCCCCGCGATGTGTCGTCTAGCTGAAACGTCAGCTGCCTCCTGACTGCACAGCGTGGGCAGGTGCAACATCAGAGAGAACCGGGCGCCTGGAAAACAAGACGTTCTGGGCCTGCTTCCAGCAATGAAGATCTTTTGGGCTCGGGGGCGGGTGGGAGGGAGAGAGCAGCCGCAACGAGGAAAGGCAGTTGTCTAACGAACGCACCGAAACGGTGCTTCGTTCCAGGGTGTGATCTACCTGGAGCCAACATCTCCTGGATTGCCATAAGCACAGAGACATTTGGACCAGACAGCATCCAGGTTGCAGAACAAGTATAATCAATCTGGGAACAGATGGGGACTTCTCCTTCGCCAAGCTCCTGCACCCGCCCTTTCTCAATCTAGCCTCTTCTTACTTGCGACAGTATTTTAGAGAAAGTTTTGGGGGTGGGAAGGATGGCCTCTTATTTCAATCATCTGCAAGCAAAAGCATCTAGTTATAAATAAATATTCCTGTCGCTGTTTCCATGAACACACTGCCAAGCCCTTTCAAAGTGCTGCTGTCCTTGTTTTAGAGGCTAGGGGGGGCCTCTGATTTGGGGCCCTCCCTGTCTTTGAGGTGCCTAGCACTGATTTTGCAAGGGGTCAAGTATCTGCAGCGTCCTATGGATTGCAGTTGGCAGTGTGGGCACCACTCAGTGCTTCCGGAGCGGCTTGGCAAAAGTGTCGCAAGTTGGGCACATAGAAAATGGAGGCCCTTAAAAATCATGGAGTGCTTTTGAAAATTCTGGCTGGAGCATCTTGCCTGAGCAGGTGCAAGAGCTGAGACGAGCAGCAAAGTCTCCTGACTCTAAATCTGGCGCTCTTTCCATCAGCATGCACGGTGACAGATATGCCAAACCATGCAGTATCTTTGGGGCCCGTTTAATGGTTTCCGTGTCACAGGCGGGCCAGGGACTGTATGCAATGCCCAGGGGGAAGATTACTCTAGCTCTTCCATGAACCAAGACCAGTGTGTGTGTGTGTGGGGGGGTAATTAAGGTGAAACACCCAGTTGTAATCAATTCCTGAGAGGTATTCCACCCCCCTGCCCCCTTGAAGGGTGGTTTATACTGGGTTTTCCAGAGACCAACCCATAAGAAAAAGGCTTTTGATATGAAAAGGCTGGTTTTAAGCTGCTTCGGGGCCTTCTTTCTGATCGAGCAAACAGACAGGACCTTCTTCCCACAGGGGATCCCCAACCCTTGCAGAAGGGTTGAGAAAACTTTGATGTCCTGGGCATCATGAGACCGATGGGTGACTCCTGGTATGTTTAATGTGTGTAGTTAAATCTGTTTATGATGGTGTTTTTTTTCTGCAGTGCCTTTACCATAAGAATAAAGGTGCTTGCTTAGAAAAAGCTCTGTGGTCCCTTGCAACTGCTGGCTCTTAGCCTGCAGAGAGAAAGCAATGCCCAGGTGCTGGTCATTGGGCAGACTGGCTTGCTGGGGGTGTCACAGTGTCAGGCAGGGAACTGGGCATCCTTAAAGCTTGTGGTCAGAAAGGTGTGGGGCACGGGTCCGTTCCCAGAGACAGGTGATGGCTGGAGACCTGACTGGGCCCTGCTGGAGTGGATGCAGGTGCACTTACCCTGAAACCGACACATGAAAACTGACCCATGCTACCTCTCCTCGTTAGCCATTTCGTGAACAGGCTGCAGAACACACGGTGATGCTCTTGTTCGGACACAGGCTCAAATGACCAGCTCTGGGTATCACATTCGGCTTAAGTATTGGGCTGGGAGCAGAGGAGATTGGATCTTGAGCTTTCATTTAAAGCCATCTTTCCCTGTAGCACCCTCTAGACAATTATTCCTAAGCGTTGGCATTGAGGTAGTGCCTACTCGCCCTAGCCCCAGACCAGACCTCCAGTGTGCTAGGTGCTGTCCAAACTGAACACAATGATAGCCCCTGCCCCTGGGAACCGACAGTCTACATCGTTAGCAGCAGGAATATGTCTTGGCCTCCTCTTTGTCCTTTACAATTTTGTCCCCTTCCTTCAAAATCCAATGCCAATGTTCAGGAGCCAGTGACGGAGTTACCTGCCTGACGCCATTAAAGCTGGTCACAGTCAAGCGTGGTAGCCGCTGCGTTACGTTAGCGGGAAGGCATTGGAATTCAGCAGCATGGGAATCATTTGTTGGACTTCCTCCCCGCTCCCTCTGGTGCCTCCCCTATAATCACACGTCCTCTCGCTGTCAGCTCCCTACTCTGGTGTGTATTTAACTTTGAAAAATCATTGAGCAAGAAAATGAGGAGGGAGGAAAAAAGAAAAGAAAACAGGGAGGGTTGCAAAGAGGCAGTGCTGGCCAGAGCCCTGCCTTGGCTCTGCAGAGCCATGGAGGTGAGGGTACCGAGCACTGCCCACGGCACGGTGCAGCATGGCTCAGGGCAGTAGGGAGACGGGATGCCTGCTGGGGTGCTCCTTCCTGATCCTCTGAAAGGGACCTTAGCGTAGCACCACTTACCTGTCGATGTGCTGGGAGTTAGAGGGCTGGCTGGTGACCAGGCCCCTGGGCTCCATGGTGCACCGGGAGGGGGGTGGGGGTAGTCGCCAGTCCCCTGACCTCTTGTGGAGGTGCCAGGCTGGAATCCCAATCGTGCATTGCATGAGAGGGATTGCCCATGATCCTCTGTGAAGCCCTTCTCACTCCCCACAAACAAAATAGTCTGTGGGTTCCTTAGTTAGGGGGCTGGCTAAAAGCTTCCTGGGTGTTCTGTGAAGCCCTCAGGTGCTGGCTAGGCTGTTCTGCCTGCCCGGGGTCCCTTTTGGGAGAGAAACGAGAGCGCCACCCTCTAACGCCCAGCTTAAGAGTCCTAGCGCATGCATCCCCTATGAAAGGGAGAGACAGGCCCTAAATCAAATCTCCAGCACTGAAGGGTAATAACTTCTGTAATGAGCAGAACCAAACCCTCAAACCTATCAGTCCTGCGCCCAGACCGGGTCAGAATCGGAACTTTGGGAAAGTTTGCTGTGTTTGGATTCGGCTTCTTCTGATCCCCATATGGAAGGTTCAAGCCAAACAGGGCCCATTTCTGGGGGGCAAGTGGACTTTTTGGGACCCCTGGATGCCACTATGTAAACCTTCTAGGAGTCCAGGGACTAGATAGACCCATGGAAAATCTTGGATTTAAAGTTGAAAAAGGTAAAATTGGGCTACTGTTTCAGTATTTTGTTATTGTCACTTCCACTGCTTAATGGTGGATAACTTTGAACGTATTTTGGTCTTTCTCGCTTTGGGCCCCTGGAAGGTTGGCTTTTTTCGGGGGGGAATGTCCACTTTGGCTCCCCACTAGCACTGGGCCTGCAGCCAAGTCTGCTAAGATCTAGCCAGTGAAAGCTTTTTTGAAACAAACTCTTTCTGGGTGGGTGGGTGGGTGGAAAAATCTTCATTTTTCTGAAATTTTCCAATTGCTCTGACAAAAAGAACCAAGAAATGAAAGATTTTCATTTGTTCTGTTTTTTTGGTTCTTCCCGCTTTTCAGAGTCAGAATGAAAAGAAAGGAGGGGGCAAAGAAAAAGAACACCTTCAAAACCTGATTCTCCCCACCCCCCTCCAGTTTTTGGGGTTTTTGCTTTTTTAAAAAAGGGAAAATTTTGAAATTTATTTGTGGCGAATTTCCAGAAAGTGGTACTTTTTTCCAGAAAATGTTTGTAAAACTTAGCTACCACTCCCCAGTCAGCTCTAGTGGTAGCTTTTAATTTCTCACCTGGGCAGTGTCTTGCTGGTTGAGTGCAGGGATTAAGTGCTGCTGCTGTGGGTGTCATAAGGAACCCACCCATTGCTGTGTCCAAGTGTTTTGTCCCTTCTCCACCCGCTCTGCAGTGCGCTGGTCACTGGTCTCGCACACGGGAGCTGGGAAGAGGAACCCTCCAATATGGCAACCTTAAGAGAACTCCAGTCTCAAAAGCTGGGGGAGATACCAGATATCATAGAGTGGCTGGTGCAGATTCTGAGCATCTGGCCACAAAATGGCGTCTTCTCAGGTGTCTTGGAGACTCATTCACATCTTCCAAGCAGACGCATACCCCTGTGCATCTGAACTTGTTCAGTCCAATGGAGCTAGGACATGTGCTTACGGGCAGTGGATGGAAAAAGTCACCTTTGGAAGCGATGGGAGGGACAATTGTTCACCAGGGAGCAGTGATGGGTTGAGGTCATTCAATAACGAGTTTGCCATGTTCACTACTGAGATAGCCACGGCCAAGAGCTTCATTTTGGATGGTGTCTTAACCCCGTCTTCCATTCTGGATCCACGCTTTTTTTTTCCAATTATGGCCGCGTGTTTATCAGCTTACCCTCACATCACACAAGCCCCTCTAAGATCACATATGGGGGGGCTGCCGGTGTGGCTGCCCCCTCTGTGTGGCACTTGAAACTGACACCAATTTCCACAGCTGTCAGGCAGGCACTCGGGTGTTCTTGCTTCAAACAAGGAAATAAAAGTGAAATGAACAGGAGGTGCCGCTTCCCATGGAGAAGAGCTCAGCGTCGCCCTGGCGACCTGAGAGCCAGCGGTCTCACGCCTGTTGTGCTAGGCTCGGAGCGGAGCTTCCACTTATAAAAAGCTTTATCAATATTTCAGAAAAGTATTAATAAATGTAGCTGGGCGCATTAATAACTTAGCATAATGCACATCGGAAAGTGCAGTGGTGATACATTTTTAACAGATGATTCTAAAACAAACCAGCATCCTATGCCCATTAAGTAACACAGAGAGCTATTGATCCACAGTGATATATGCTGTGTTTAAACAATGCACTTAGGCCTCGTGCAGAGACAGCTGAACGCTCTCCTTGGGAACAAGGCACTTCAAAGCTGTGCTGAAGAGGCCTGATTCTGCAGACTCTTACTCGGGCAAGTATTCATGTTGATACCAGCAGGCTAGTTGTGTCATAAGCTCAGTGGTTTGCACATTGACCTGCTAAACCCCAGGGTTGTGAGCTCAATCCTTGAGGGGGCCATTTAGGGATATGGGGCAAAAATCTGTTGGATGATTTCATTGTGGATTGGTCCTGCTTTGAGCAGGGGGTTGGACTAGATGATCTCCTGAGGTCCCTTCCAATTCTATGACATACTTTCTATAAGGTTTTACAGGATTGGGCTCAGTATCCGTAGAATCAATTGAAGAGCATTACTGGGACTGGATTGTCATCACCAGGGACTGAACCCTGGACCTTCACTGCTAAGATCATGACTCACCAGAGATTATTTTAAAGAATTTAGGGTCACATTTTTTTTTTATGGTAACAGGCACCTGCAGTGCAGGTAGGAATCTAGTGGAATTTTCAAGTGTCTAAGCACCTTGGTAACTCAAATTGATTTCAACTGGAGCTAGTCTATGAGACACCTCGGTGCTTTTAAAAATTGCATGGGGCACTTATCTGCATCTTTAGGTACCTAAGTCCCTCTAACTGACCTCTGTAGCAGAGTCCAGATAAGGACAGAAGGAGAGCTTGGAACATTGGGCTATACAGGCATCGAAAGTGGGTTTTTGGGGGGTGAGACTTTTAAGGGTGCTATTTTAGCATCTTCTCCTAGGCTCTGCCCAAAGACCTTGAATATGGGGTTCTGTGAAAATGGATATGCTTTGCAAAATCAGCTCAATTTCTCCCCCATTTTGTTTAGGAAGAAAACTGGACAAAAAGGTTCCGACAAAGTCCAACCAGCTCGTTTGGACAGTTTCCTGGACGTGCGGTTTTGATATTTCCATTTTGAAACTTGTGATTTTTTCTTCTTACCCCCAGCCTTGTAGCAGATATTGTTCGCGAAACAGAAAATGTTTCAAACAGTCAAAAGTGATAAGCTTCCAATTTGTCCCAAGGAAACAGTTCAGTTGGCCCCGAAGCAGCTTTTCTTCGGAGGTTTTCTAGGCTGAGCATTTCAATGTTTGTTCCAGCTGGGAATCCAGTCAAAGTTCGGAATGCCTGGGAACTGGAACTTCAGGCCTATGCCCAGCTTGGAGGAGTATTTTAATTATGGTAGCACCTGCAGGCTCTGGAGCCAACGTCTGGCTCCTCTTTCACTAGGTGCTGTGTATGGGCATAATAAGAGATAATGTGTGCCCATGTTAGGAGTAACGCCCCACAGCTGCTCCTGTTCCATCTCCTGATAGACAAGTGAGTCAGCCTGACCTCCTGCCCTGCCTGATTGGCTAAAGAAGGCAGCAGAACCCTTCTTAAGCCCAGCAGCAGTAGCTTGATGGCTGCTCAGTGCATCCCCGCCATGGATTCTCTGTGCTCGCCTCTACGCCCTGCTCCAGCCTAGATCCTGCTCTGCCCCTGGCGTTGCGCTTGCCTCAGAACCAGCCCTGCTTCTGCCTTCCCTGACTCCAGATAATCAGGTTCTGACCCTTGGCTCTCACTCCTGGCTTGGACTCCTTTTCTGACCACTAGGCCAGATTGCCTATGGGCCAGCCTTACAGCTCCCCGCTTCCCCTCAAAAAGTTACAATCTAAATAGGCTGTAAACAAAGGGTGGGATGTGAAATGACTTGCCTAAAATGAGACAAAAAGTCAGTAGCAGAGCTAGGTCTCCTGAAGCCTGGCCATTGGGCAACACTGTCCGGTGAGTTGTTCCACACTGAAGAGTTAGCACTACTCTACGTGAGTAGATCTTGCACGTTCAGAGCCTTCATTCGTACTGCGTCTCGCTCAGGCAATAGCCCCATTGAAAGCAACCAGTTATGTGTGGTTTACACCAGTGCAACTGAGAGCGCATTTTGGCCCAGCGTTACTGCATAAATCAACAGCTGCTTGTAGCGAAGCGGCGACTCACCCTCGGCGCCTCCCGCTGGTCCGTCCAGGGAATTAGCTTGCCAGGTCCTGGAGCGCCCTCTGAAGGCTGTAGTCCCGCGTGCTACTGGCTCCCGGTACCCCTCCCTGGGCCCCGGTGCCGTCCTACCTCGGCTGCTACGCCCCGCAATACCTCCACCATCTCAGGGTCTCCCCTCCCCAGGGAACCCCCACACCCTAGCCCCACCTTGCCTCAGTCTAGGCAACTGCCAGTCACCACTTGCCCCGCTCACTGGGGCAGACTGCAGTATAATTGCCACTCATCACCGGCAAGGGGGGGTTGGCCTGCTGCCTCTGCCTCCTTAGCCCTGGGCTGCCCCCTGCAACCCCAGTATCCTCTGTTGGGCCTTCCCCCGAGGCCCTGCAGACTGGGGGGGTTTCCAGGCCAGAGCTTCCCCAGCTCCTCTTGCCTGGCCCAGCCCCGCTCCACTCTAGGTACCTTGTGTTTCCCAGCAGCCAGGCCTGTACCTCTGGAGACAGAGGAGACACTCTTCTCCGGCCTCTCAGCCTTTAAGGCCTGCTAGAGTGTTTGGGGCGTGGCTACCCAGCTGAGCCTATTCTCCTAATCAACCTGGGAGCTTTGCACTTACAGCCCCAGCCTTCTTCCAGCGCTGACTTTAACCTTTTCTGGCTGGGAGCGGGTAGCCACTCCGCTACACTGCTGCTCCTAAGACACTGGCTAAAAGCAGCCGCCACCACTCTTCCTGTGCACCTCCCAGTGAGAAACACGTACCTTGATTGATCATGTATTTGTTCTCTGTTCCACAAGACCTAGCCTGCGGTCTGTCAGAGGCATGTGACAAAGACAGAAATGGGGCCAGATTTCTCTGCTGACGTCAATCGGTGTAGCACCTTTCACATCAACAGAGCAAGGCTGGTTTACACCAGGTGCAGCTCTGGCCCATAATAAAGAAAACAATTGGCCAATTTTGCAATATTTCACATGGAATTTACGTGCTGTCCAATCGGCTTGAAACACAACTCCCTGCCCCAGCCCTGAGCCCCTCCTCCCCAGCTCCACCCCAGAGCCTGCACCCCCAGCTGGAGCCCTCACACCCCTGCACCCCAATACTCTACCCCAGCCCTGATCCCCCTCCCACACTCTGGATCCCTCGGCCCCACCCCCGCTACATGAATTTTGTGATGTGCACCAATATGAAGATGACATATCACACGTCACCTCCATACTGGTGCACATCCCAAAATTCATTCCGCACACGGACAGGAAAAATCAGAGGGAACACTGCCCATGAGGAGCATGGTAATGGAGGGTCAGGCCCCACAGGCGACTTTAGAGAAAAACAAAGTTCCCAAAGACAGAAGCAACTTTTCTAGAAAAGTGAAGGAAAAACACCCAAGTCCCTGAAATCCCCAGTGTAAATCTTGGTGAAAGCTATTAAGGGACCGGGCAGCAGGGAGACAAATTTAGAGGCAGAAGGATCAATGTTATTTTTCCACAAGCAGAATTCATAACGTTTTATGGCAAAATCAATGCAAATCTTCATGAATAAAGGGGTGGCAGGTGCACATTACAGAAAAATAAGGGGTGGGGGTATAAAAACATTGCAGCGGGATGGGGTGATTTTTTTACTCCTTAGTTTTTCTCTCCCCGCCCTCCCGCTTTCCCTGCTTACACCTTTGCTCTGGGGCTAGGGGCATCTTTAGTGAGATCAATACATCAGGCCTTTCACTTCATCTAATTTTGCCCTGGGGCTACAGTGGCATAAAGCAAGTGCAGGTGAATGCAGAATCAAGCCCCTCCATGGAGGCTTTGGCTTCCTGGTGCTCAGTGTCCTCTGGACTTCATGCAGCCCACCCCCCGCACTCTATCCATCCCAAATCAGTGAGGGCTTGGATAGGACTGTCCCAGGAAGTCCTGTCTTTGAGAGGTAGGACTGCCACGACATTACAGCATCCTCCAAGCGGCAGACGTTACTGCTGCGGTGTAGACTAGGGGAAGGGACTCGCACACTGCTGCTGTATGGGAGAGTGACGGTACCAAGGAAATAAGTGACTATAACCAGACAGGACCGGGAGACTCCCCAGATGGGGATTCAGCCCAGTTTTCTCAGTCTGACATTCTGGAAGCTGCGTCCTCGATCTGTCTCCCGTATAGCTCTTCCCCCGAACACCTGCTCAAGAGGTGGCAGAAGCTGAGCCAGAGGTCACAGGAGGGCCGTGCCCCAACTCTTCCCTGCCAGGGGGTGCTGGGGAGGGGCGTGATGCCACCAGTCGAGTTCGCAGGCAGGTGTGTGATGCTAGCAGAGGGTCTTCAGCCTCCCTCCCTGGGTAGCATTTCCAAACCCTCTTTCTGAATATCGCTCTTGGTGCCACAGAGCTACCTGGACCTGGAATTTGGTCAGCTCCCTGAGTTTTCCTCAGTTAAACCCTTCTTCCTCTCCACTTCATTCTATGCACAGATTCATAAATACCCGCTCTTAAGGGACCGTTATGGTCCTCTAGTCTGACCCCCCCTATAACACAGGCCAGAGAGCGGCCCCAGAACAATTCCTAGAGCAAATCGTTCCGGAAAACCTCCACGTAGTGGGGCAGCTGCCCCACTCCTATGAGAGATAGGACCGGGGGAGACCAGAGCGGCTGCGCATCTGGACAGCCAATCAGATGAGGGCTTATTGGGAACCATTCAGGGTTGGTGTTAGAGCCAGCCAATCAGGGCTAGGCTAGGCCCTATAAAAAGGCTGCTCAGGAGAATAGCAGGCAGTCTGTGCCAGGCCTTTAGAGGGTGGGGGTTTGTCTCCTGCTCAGGAGACTAGCACCCAGGACAGCACAGCACAGCACTGGGCAGGCTTGCGGGAGCAGAAGTGAGTGCTTCTGCCCGACTCCTGCCAGACTGCGGGGCCTGACAGAAAGGGCCTAGAGGAGGTGAAGGGCCAGAGGGGAAGTGGCCCAGGACAGGAAGGCAAGGGGAGAGAAAGGAGGATAGAGAGGCTTCTGTCAAAGGGTCCCTGGGTTGGGACCCAGAATAGAAGCTGGACCTGGGTCCCCCACTTCCCTGTTGTACTGCACTGGGCAGTGGCTAAGTTAAGCTGCAACCTGCCCCCTGACACAAGAAGGGCTGGACTTGGGGGTTGTGGCAGGCTGCTGAGGCTGGTGTAAGGACTGCAGTTATACAACCCACCCCACCCCACCCCAGAAGGGGGTATGGATGGACTAGGGGGCACTGCTGGAGAGCAGTGACCCGAAGAGGATGCCACCAAGCCCCAAGAGCAGCAATGCGGGTCCAGACGCCAGCAGAGGGCGAGGGACTGATGGGACACCGTCGGCAGAGGGCGCTCCATTTGGACTGAGAGCTAATTCGCAGAGTGTCCAGCAGGAGGCGCTGTGGTGGTGAGTCGTACCCTGTCACACTCCAATCTTAAAAATTGTGATTCCACCTGATCCCCTGGCAAATTGTTTCCCTGCTTAATGACTCCACAACTATTAATTGAAGCCTTGTGTGCACTCTCAATGTGTCCTGTTCACTTCCAGCAATTGGTTTGTGCTAGCCCTCTCTCTGCTAGATTGAAAAGGCCGTTATTCAATAGTCGTTCCCCGTGTAGATACTCATGGACTGTAACCAAGTCACCTCTTCACCTTTTCTGTGCTAAGCTAAATAGATTGAGCTCTTTGGCTCTCTCATTCTAGGTGTTTTCTAATCTTTTGAATCATTCTCGTGGCTATTTGCTGAACCCGCTCCAATTGATCCACATCCTCCTTGAATTGCGGGGCCCAGACATGGACACAAGATTCCAGATGCAGTCACACCAGTGCCAACTGTAGAGGCAAAATAACCTTGAGATTCCCCCTTTTTATGCATTCCAGGCTTGTTAGCTCTTCCAGACATAGCGTCGCATGGGAAGCTTGTGTTCAGCGGGTTCTCCACCGCACCCCCAAGTGTCTTTCAAATTGACAGCCCTAAAGCGCTCTCCAGAGAGCTAACAGCAGAGGGGCTTCAGGAGTGATAGCCAGGGAGGAAAGCCAGGCGTATATTCAGCCCTGATGTGAAGTGAGGTGCGGTGGGGCTGTTCCAGCCAGCAGGGCCGGGAATGAAGGCTCTCATACCAGCAGAGCTGAGATCATGAGGGGTTTCCAGGGAGAGGCCGAGGGGGCTTTGGAGGAGGAGGGCTGTGAAATGCACAGGCTGGAGGGAGTCCAGGGCGAGAGGGGTAATTCTGCAGAGCGAGCCAGTGTCAATTTGGCTGTCAAAAAGGGGAATGTCTGTGGAGAACCTCTATGGGTGCCCATGAGGCTTCTCCCCACCCCCCATAGGGCTTTCCCCAGCTGGGACCCCCACCGGGCCACTGCCTAACTCTGCCGCTGCTTTTGCACAGCTATCCGGCTGGCACATTGTTTTCCTGGACCCCTCCAGCCATTTGCTGTCAGGAGAGGGTGTCCTAGGGCAGCGGGGATGCTCTGAGATCCTTGACATCATCTCAGGCTGACCAGTCCCTCTGGGCCCTCTTCGGGCTGAGGCGTGACACTTCAGAGACCCAAGCTGGCCAGGCCCCTCAGCGCCACTGGTGGAGCAGGGTGGATAGTGAGGATTTGTGGGGGGAGCGTGGAGGAGGGGTCACTCCCAAGGCTCTTATAGGGCCCTTTCCCTAGAACAGACTCCCTCCTGCCTGGCTGTCTGCTCCAAATGTACAGGAACGGTGTGCCCAGCGCTGAGGCCTGATCCTGCTGCTCAGGCCTGGGATCCCATTGCTGTGCTGAAAAAGGCGGGCGTCCCATTTGTCACTGTGCACTGGCAGGCTGACAACAGGAACCACAACCGCCTTTCCGCCACACACACGGCCGGTGGGTTTTGTGGTACAGATCCCCAGCCACACCCAACGTTCTCCTCACCCTCTATCCCGGCAAAGATCAGCCCTCACTGGGTCATCTCTAGCTCACCTCGGGTGACCAGATGTCCCGATTTTATAAGGACAGTCCTGATATTTGGGGCTTTGTCTTACATAGGCTCCTATTACCCCTCACCCCCTGTCCCGATTTTTCACACTTGCTGTCTGGACACCCTAGAAGATAGAGACCAACAGGAGCAGGGCAAGAGTGAGTTAAAGGTCCCACCAGCAATTGCAAGACTCGTCTTCGGTACAGTGGCTTGCTCCAGGAAGGGAGTGTTTAAATCATGCAGCACCCAACGAGTTCCCAACCACAGCGAACTCATTCTCAGCCCCTCCGGTGTATTTGAAGAGCAATCAATAGTGGTTAGAACCTATTTATTATTTTAATTGCACTGCCTTTTATTTTAATGAGACTGACAACAGACGTGGGCAGCAGGCATCCCTCCCCCACGCCCTGGAGGATGGGGGTGGAGGGCCATCGACCAGTGTGGGGGAGAACAGAACACCCAGGTCTGATCCGTAGCACGCGCCATAAAAATGGAATACAGGCTGTGTGGGCAAATGCAGCAGCTCTCAACCCTTCTGGATGACCGTCCTCCTGGCAGGAGGTGGATTTGTCTTGTATACCCCCAAGTTACACCTCCCTTAAACGACTTGCTTACAGAATCAGTCATCAGAACACAACCGCGTCACAGCACGCTAGTGCTGACAGATTGCCGCCTTTCTCATTTTTACTGTATAATTATAAAATAAATCAATTGGAATATAAATATTGTACTTGCATTTCAGTGTCTAGTCTGTAGAGCAGTATAAACAAGTCATTTTCTGGATGAAATTTTAGGTGTACTGACTTTGCTGGTGCTTTTTATGTCACCTGTTGTAAAACGAGGCAAATAGCTAGATGAGTTGCTGTACCCCCTGGTTGAGAACTTCTGGTCTGGTGGCTAAGGTATCCGAGGAGGAATCAGGGGACCTGGTTCTGGTCTAGGCTATAATACTGTCAATTGCTGCATGTCTGCAGAGGCTGCTGGGTTTGAACGCAGCTGTTCCAGGAAGTCTTCCCCAAATGGCATCATTGCATCTGCCTTGGGTTGGGTTTTGCCGGATTTAGCTGCTGTCAGAGACAGGCTATGGAGCTAGATGGACCCTTGTGGTTGTCCTTGGGTTGTGAGTAAGGCACTGGGCTCGGGTCCCGTCTCAGTGGCTGTTTCCTCGTATGGCTTTTAATTTCTCTGTGCCTCGTTTTCCTAGTTGTAAAATGGAACGAATCATGCTCGCTTGGTCACCCCTGCATACAAATGCTGTAAGCTGCTTGGAGCAGGGACAATGTGGGTGTACCACACCTAACCCAAGGGAGCCACAATCTCCACTGTGGCCTCCAGGTGCTAGTAAAATATAAATAATAAAACATAAAACTTGGAAACATCTGACTAAATGACTTGGGGCCCAGCTTGAAAAGAGCTGGGCCCCAAGCAGACTTGGATGTGGATATTGCGAGCATGCTAGTTTGGGGGCATTTGGATTTTTGAGTCTGCTTTGGATTTGGATTTCAACTCTCCCAGTTATTTTGGGCAGGGGGTGAATCTGGGGTTGTTACCCCATAGAACTAGGAGCCAGTTACATGTCTTCTGACTCAAACTGTGCAACTCTTTTCCAAACACAGTGCAGCTTGGCTGATCCATGGGGAATGCAGCAGATGGGACATTTATCCGAGAGTTAAATGCTTGATTAACGAAGAAGGATGCTGGGAACCAACTGCTTTAGGCGCTTGCATTATCATGGGTCTGCGCTAACGATGGAGGGTTTGAATGTAGATGTTTAACAACGAGCCAGGCTGGGGCTGAAAGGCTGCCGTGTGCTTTGCTGCCGTGTGCTTTGCTCCAAAGAGGACTCAGACAATTGAACAAGAAGGTACAAGAACTCCTCCTGTGGTTACAAGCCTGATTTTCAGAAGAGCTCAGTGCTGGGCATCCTCTGTTGCTCTAAAAGGGAGCAGCTGGGTTTCGAGTTCATTTGCAAGTCTGGGCTTGGGTAACCCCCACACCTCCTGAGTGTGGTGCTCTTGCCCATCTCGTGGCACCGACACCACTTAGGGTATGTCTACGCTACCCACCAGATCGGCGGGCAGCGATTGATCCAGCAGGGGGTGATTATCGTGTCTGGTCTAGACACGATTAATTGACCCCCACCCCGAGCACTCTCCCACGGACTCCTATACTCCACTGCCGCGAGAGGCACAGGTGGAGTCGACGGGGGAGCGGCAGCAGTCGACTTGCCCCAGTGAAGACGCCGCAGTAAGTGGATCTAAGTAAGTTATTGACGTCGCTGAAGTTGCATAACTTAGATCAATTTTCCATGGCCTCCCCCTCCCGCAGCGTAGACCAGGCCAGCGAGCGAGTTAAGCGAGTCTGCTCTGCAGCCTTAGCTCACAGCCAAGTGGCTTTTGGCTCATGCACTAAGCTCCAGAGGTCCCAAGTTTCACTTTCACTGATGGATGTGACTCCATTGACGGCACACCCTGGTACGTATCCACAGCCAGTCATGCGAGAAGCTGTCCCATTGACTTCAATGGAGTTACTCCTGCTTTACACCCGGTGTAAGTGAGAGGGGACTCAGGGCCCTGGTTCCATAGCAAAACTTAACTTTTAGAATGTTTTGCCTTTCTCTGTCTTTCACCATGGATTCCTCCCAGAAGGCTCTGCAGTATCTGATTAGAGAATAGTAACAAGGTGATTAGAATGTCACAGCGAAATGTCTCTTTTTGGAGCAAGTGTAAAAAAAATTGATTTATGATCCTGACAAATGGAAGGCAAAAATACTGTTGAAATTAAGAACCGGCATACGCAGCAGTAGTGGACGTCACATTAGTATGGCATGGAGGAATCTCTCTGAATGTCACAACAGGGAACACGGTGTCTTCCAGTTGCATTGTTCTTTGCCGGGTTGTGTTAGCCATGGTGGTCCCAGAATATGAGAGATAAGGCGGGCGAGGTGATATTTCCTATTGGATTACCTGCTGTTGGTGAGAGAGGCCAGCTCTCTGTGATGCTGAAAAGCTTGTCTCTTCTGTCAATGGAAGTTTATCCAATAAAAGCTATCACCTCCCCCATCTTGTCTCTTTCAAGCCCCGTGGGACTTTCATTGCAATGCTGATTTGCCCAAAGTCTCACAGGAAGCCATGACCGAGCCAAGATTTGAAGCCAGCTTTCCTGAGTTCCAGGCCAGTGGCTTAAATCACGAAACCACCCTTCCGCTTGACTAGTTAACAATCCATCCCCTTCTCCACCCACGGGCCCACATATTTCTAACCCAGGCTTAAAAGAGGGGCTTATTTCTGGGAAATCCATTATGCGTCGACATGGGAAACTGACCGAGAGATGCTTGCTGACCTAGTTTGGGAAAGGGCTTTTCTAATAGCAGATTCTTAGAAAAATGTTTCTTTCTGTGTCATGCATTGCAGGGACTCAGAGACAGGCATTTCTCGGGTGCGGGGGAAGGGTCTTAAATAAATGCCTGAGCTAGTGAGGTCCGTGGGGGTGGACCCTCCTCCACCTGAAACCTTGGTGTTTGGAATGTCCGAAGAGCGAAGATCTGATGGACTAATATGGCCATAGGAATGGGAATAAGCTGTCTGGAGTGTTTCACATCTAGATTGTGTGTGTAACTAAAATATAGCACCATTGAACTAGCTCCCTGTCTTTGTAGAAGGGCTTGTAGACTGCAGTGGACCAGGGAGGTCCTACTTCCGTCTGCCCCCAGGTGACCCTACAGATCAGGATTGAGGCTCCTAGATGCGTGTGAGCAGGTAGCTGCCCAAGGATAGCTCAGCCTGCAGCTACCCGTTAGCTACCTGCCTGATGAATAAAGATGCATTCGCCTCAGAGGCTGCCAGTCTGGCCCCTTTCACTGGCACTATACTTGCTTAAATGCACATTTTTGAGGGTCACAAAATGACCTTGGATCCTGGAGCCAGTGAGCTGGTCAGGCATCAGACCAGTGCAATTGCATGCTGAGCTATCTGGGCAAAGCAGCAGACCTGGGGCGACACAGAAGATAGGCAGACTGGTCCTTGTAACCCGAAGCATAGACACTATGTTCCCCAGTGATTTCATCCCCCAGTTCATGAACGTCATTTTAATTGCCCATCACTCAGTGGGTGACTAAAAGTTCCTTAATGTGGCTGGGGGAGCTCTCTCCACCTCTTAGGACATCCCACAAGGCAGCAAGGGGCGGGAGAAGTTTGATGGGGGCTGCATCATTCTCTCCCAATACTTAGTGACCCAACCCCTTTTCTCTGGCAGAGCTACACAACATCAGCTATCTGGGTCCTCCCCCTACCAGGCCCCATGGCATTGAGAGGTCCTAGAATTGGAGCCCAGAAGTGAAGGTGCCTTCTTAAGAATTGCTGGGCCAGCAAAAGATGCTAAGAGGTGGACATTGGTTTGATCCAGAGCGTTAAAATGAATCCCCTGTGGTTACTACTTCCGTTTTTCTCTGGGTTGCATTCCCCAGGGACTATGGGGACAGGGGAGTTTAAGTTTTGAGAAAGACACGCCGGCTCAAGCCCAGGGAGATATTGCCTTCCACTGGGGTGGAAATCAGGGGGAACTACACAGCAGCTTTCGTGTATACTGATAGCTGGAAACCAGATGAGTTCCAAGGTGGACAAAGACAGTGGAAGCGAATGGAAACGAGACCTCTGTGGCTTATGCGCCAGGGAAATGAGAAGAAGCGTTTCAAGGCTAGCTGGACATCAGTGCTTTTCCTCCTTCAGCCCCCAGCCAACCTTCGACTCATCCAGCATCACCGTTGGAATACCAGCCATCCCCGTGAGATCTGTCTGGGTGCCCCATCTCGGCTCCGGCAGACGGCTAGGGGGCCACCACTGGCTCAGGCCACCGACGTGAAGGAAGACCAGAGTGAGAGAGGAAAAGGGCCCATGATCCCATCCTAGGTGGGTCGGATCAGGAGACATCCTGCTTCTAATGATCTCAAGTCCTCCTTGCCCTAAAACACGGTGTGAACAAGAGTTGCACTGTGCACTGACCTCCCTTCTCATCCACAGGACTCCCCCAGGGACTGTAGGGGTGATCCTCTCCCCCCTTTAAGATGGAGTCCCCCCTCCCCAGAGCGTGCACACACAGAGGCACACACACACACCAGTTGACAACCAGCCACTGAGGTACAGCATCCAGGCCTGGGGCACTTTCTGACCCAGGGGTAAGGGGGAGAATTCCAGCCAGGCGTTCAGGGTTTCTCGTGGGGGCAATAAGGGGGTATGTTACTGGGTGCTTAGTCTTGTATGCATGGTTCTTTCCAATCGCTGTCTGGGCAGGGAACCTAGTTGGTCATCCGCTCACTATACACCTATGCTCGCATCCCCCTTGGGGAGGTGTCGTAGGCTCCCTGTCTCCGTGAATGCAGCTCCCTTATCAGCACGGGGAAGTCTGGGCCATATTCATGGGAGTTGCTGTGTGAGGGCGCGAATCTGCTGGAAGACGCCAGTCTCCTATTTGTAGGCATCCCCTGGGTGTATCAATCTCTGGCTGGGATTTGCGATGGCACCTAAGGGACTTAGATGCAAAATCCCATTGAATGTTGTGTCTAACTCCCTTAGGCGCCCTTGAAAACCCCAGCCTCTGCCACGTGTCTGTTTGCTGTGTCGCGGTGGGCATTCCCTGGGCGCCAGCTGGCTGCTTCCTGTCTGCAGATGTAGCTGCAGGCAGCCCCTCGGGGCTTGGTGTCTTTTTGCAGAGGCAGATGCTTCAGGTTGCTCCTTTTTTTTTCATCAGCTGGCTCAGCATTGATCCTTTTGCCTGAATCGATGTCGCCTGCTGGAATGGAACGAGGCAGTGCAGGACTTACTCTGCCTGCATTTCCCTACAGTTCAAGGTCTAGGTCCTCACAGGGCTCTGGACGTCGTAATAGCTCAGTTAGTGTCAAAGGAGTTATTTTGGGATGAGTGGGTTTGGGTGAAGAATCCCTCCATGGGAGGGCAAGTGAATGCAAACAGGCACATGGCTATTCCTGCATCTTGTCGGAGCCTAATCCATTGCCAGGGTCCAGCTGCTGGGAAAGTCCCGCCTGCTAAGAACTCACTCCGCTCGGGTCTTAATCGCATTCATCATTATTAAGTCCTGAAATTGGCCAAAGACAAGGAAAAAGTTGCCAATTAGAGCTTTTATTTCTGCTATTCGTCTTCCTTTTAGGGGCTTAGCAAGGGAGACACTTTCAAGAAGATGAAGAAGGACTTAAATGCACCAAAATGACTTACAAAATGTTTAAATAAGACTTAAATCAGCCTTTGCTTTTCACCCGGCTTGCCAGCACAATGGAAAATGGGGATGATTTACAGCCAGAGACCCAGATAGAGCCTCTAGTTTGCATGGGCTCTACTTGTAACTGGAGCATGTGGGGGGCCACGTGCCATGTCAAGTGAAGGTTAATGACAGTGCTTCAGGAAAATGACAGAGCATAGTCCCCGCGCAATAGGTTTTGTCTTGGCTGCAAGTTTCCTGGCAGGGGAGTGAAGGGATCGGTGCCCCCGTTGATGATGACATGTTTGGTCAGTTGCAGCTTTGCTGCCATTGTGCCATGGAGTCCTGCAGGCAGGGCTGGGTATTGCTTCTTCCCACCCCAGCCAAGAGGCTTACTGGACAAGATGCACTTCAAAGACCTCTCTGAGCTATAGATTTCACATCCTGGGGATGAAGGGATGATCGCTGCCTGCTTGTGTTATAACAGGGCCTTGGCTTACCCAGTGTTATCAGCCCTCTAGCATGATTCTAGGATCAAGTTAGAACCAGGCTTTGTCCAAACCACACACAGGACCTCTCCCCAAGAGGTCATCTGAAATAGACAAGGCCTTGGGAGTTGGGGGTGAGGATTAAAGGGATATTGAGAGCCCCAGTCCCAGAGTGGGATGAATGTGAAAGACATTCCGGGAGGGTGACAGAAAGGAGAAGGGAATGAAATAGGGTCACGGTAAGGGAAGGCGCTAGAAGCTAATGCAGCTGTTTTCACCCAGCCCTCCACCCCGGTCTGTACTGAACCCCCAAAATACAGAGTCCATGGACACCCTTGCTCAGCATCTGAACTACCAACAGCAGCTCGGGAGGGGTGGATTGCCGGTGCAGGGAAGTATAGTGCCGATTACTGGGCTCTGGTTGGATCAAACCATCATTATTTGCTGTCTTGCTGAATGAAATGGGCTTTAAAGAGCAAATTTCTACCCCAGGGTCTCCAATCAACACCCAGCATTGTTAGGATGCGATTCTGCGGCTCATGTTGAGAAGCCTGTAGTGACGTGAGCATTCCCCATGACTTCAAAGTGATGTGCACCTCAAGAGGAGTGAAGGCTGCAGAACTGCAGTGCTGCCAGCGCTCACCATTTTATCACACTCTCAGGATATTTGATGGTTTTTTCTTAAAGTCCCAGCTTCTGGAGTCAGGTGAATACCCTCAGAAGCTCAGCTTTTATTATAAAAAAAGTAGTATGATTTTAGCCCTTATGGGTGCAGAGCTAAGCCTGAATACACGTCCCCTCAAGGTTCAAACGCCAGCAGGCAAATAAAAAGACCCCCAAATGGGTGAGAGGTTTTAAAACTCTCCTGGCTTTCGGGGAGCTTGACATTCACTTTTGAACACTCGGGGTTGGCACTCCTGGAACTGGGCCCTTAAACTTTGACAGCTGAGAGGAGAAAATGTTGATTGTAATAATAATCCTTAGCTGTTCTAGCACATTTCATCCGTGGATCTCAAAGAGTTACAGAAAGAAGGTCAAGATCATTACCCCCATTTTACAGATGGGGAAACTGAGGCACAGAGTGGGGCACACACGGTCACCCAGCAGGCCCGAGGCAGAGCGGGGAATACACTCTGGGTCTCCTGAGTCCCAGTCTAGTGCACCCTACATGAGGCCACATGGCCTCCCAAAATTGAGGTGGGGTTTTGTGTGGGCGCAGGGGTCTGGGATAGGAGCTGTGCATCTATCATTTAATCATGGCTTCTCTAGAGCCTCAGGATGTGCCAAGACGGCAGTCACGGAGTGTGATTAAAGCTAGCTCAGCTCTGCTGGCTCCAGCTGTCATCACAGCGTGGGACGGCAGTGTAGACATATCCCGTCTCCCTTCCAGGGAACGCTGCCGAGTACACAATGGGAGTGGTGCCTTGGAAGGCCCATGCTGGTGCTATCCTGAATGCAGATGGCAATGACCTGATCCTCAGTCCTGCCCGCTCACTGCTGTGGTGGCTACCGTGTACTGGAGCCTCCACCCCTGCCACGGGCTGCAGAAATCAGACACAAGAAGAGGAACTTGTGGAGGACTTAGGTGTTTGCAGAATAATCTACCCTGCAGTAATTTAAGGGCTCCTGCAACATTCTCCACATATGAAGCACACACGCCGGCCAGCCGGAGCTTGAGTGGGGCAGAGAAAAGGGGATTTTACCATATAAATTCATACTCTGTTTTTTATTGAAGCGGCCCCGACTTACGGCTCTCTGCTTCCCTTGTCGAGTCAGTCGCTGTTGCGCCCCAAGAGGCATTTGCCAGCCAGACAGCCTGAGAGACTTGGGCCAGATCAACAGCTGGTGCAAACCCATCTCTCTTCATTGGAGTCCATGGAGGGAAGCCAACTTACGCCAGCTCAGGATCCATTCCTGATCCTTCAATCTTACCTGCAATTGAATAAGCCTAGCTTGGACGCCACAGCCCAAGCCCTGACCTCTGTCCCTGGGCACCTCTTTCCTATTCAATTTGCTGAAAGATTTAATGCTTAAAGCCTGAAAAAATTCTTCCATTACATCCCTAATAACCAGTTTTTCCATTGTTCTTCCCCAGTAATAAAAAAAAGGAGGCCAGCAAATACTCCAGCGGCCAATTGCATAGCCACAGCGGTTCATCAGTAACCAGAGGAGAGAAACTAGACGGAATAAATCTTGTCTGGAAATTAATGTAGCTCAGGAAATCAAAAGGGGGGGCGCTGGTGGAATATGTCCATTTACTTATTTCAACTTGTTGATGCCAAGCTTCATAAGTGAATAAATCCAAAATACATTTAAGGAGAGGACTTGGGGAGAAAGCACAATAAATGCAATTCCCTCATCCTAAATGAAGACAAAGGTTTCAAAGCAGTATTAAATTCAGTCCCTGCCGGCTCATTTCATTTCAGCTCTGGATTGCCACAAAATCAAGTTTCCTAGCCTGGCCGGTGCCGTCTTCCACCTCCCCCATAGCCACTCATATGCACAAATTCATTTTTTTCTCCCCGATCCCAAGTGTCGCTTGGCATATTCATTTTCACAGGTTGTCCTTCCGCCGGCTCACGCTGGCTGACCCAAGTAATTTGGTTTTAAATAACAGATTCCTCAGCTCTGTGAAAGGAACTTGGGAACACATTGCAGTCTGCTCTCTCTTTCCAAAAGATTCCTTCTCTGTAATTGTCTTGCTGTCTTGATGCCTGTTGTTAACCTTCCTCCACCAGGCGCCACACACAGTGACCGCGCTGTTTCCAATTCCCCTACCTTTGTGGCCAGATATTTGGTATTTCAGAGGTACTTTATTCCTCTCTGCTCACTTCCTCAGCACATTTAGTTGCACAGATGAATCAAAAGCAGGTGAAAGTTTTACTCTCTGTGCTAACGGCAAGGCTTGGGCGGGGAGCAAGGCTGGTTGGGTTGTGGTGAAGGCACCAGTCTGAGTCTAAAGAGAACCTCATTCAAGATCCTACTCTGCCACAGGTTCTGGCATGCCCCTGGACAAATCACCTGGCCTCTCTATGCCTTAGACTCCCCATCTGTAAAATGGGGATAAAACACTTTATTTACAGCCCAGGGGCTGCTGGAAAATGAATCCATTCATGAGTATGAGGTGCTCAGCTCTTATGATGATCTCATTATCGGAATATCTAAAAATGAAACTTCCCTGCTCTAAACGACCAACCCTTTCTTCTGTCTTATTATTCCAGCAGCTCCCAGAGGCTGCAATGAGGAAGGGAGGCCCCGTGGAGCTAGGGGCTGTACACAGATGCATTGGAAACTGGTCCTTGCACTGAAGACGGTCCTTGTGCAGTTTAATCTCTCATGCCATCCCCCACAACACACTGGATACTGATGCTGATAGCAGCCAAATGGCCCCTGGAGAACAGTGACACAGTTAACAACCAGCCCCTCCTGACACAGTTAACCCCTAGCCCTTCCTCCAGCCCTGTCATCTGCCGTGGTTGTACAGACCCCAGACAGGAGACGCAGCTGTGTGGAAGGGCTGAGGGGCATGGTACTGCTGCACCAGGAGCTGCTGGTGTGGGGCTGCCCGGCGGGCCCATGTTCTGCTCCTTTTGCTGCTGTGATTCCCGGGAGAGCCCTGCGGTGTTGAGCAGATATGGGATGTGTCTTTCTGGTACAGCGTACTGTCAATAAATGTCTTAAAGGTACAGCGTACCTGAGTGTACTGGCTTATTTGTACCACTGAACACAGGGCAGGAGGAAAGAAGAAAAGAAGGGAAAGATTGCGGGGGTGGGGGGTGGAAAGGGAAGGAGAAGGAGTGAGAGCGACCAGATTGAAGCAGGGAGAAAGAACAAGACACCAGAGGAGAGCTGGGGCTGCTAGATGGAATATACTGAGCCTGAAAAGGTTGACGGACAATACTGGGCCAAGATGGCTCTGCCCCTACAGGCCTGCCCTGAATGCTCCAGCTGGAGGAGCATTAAAAGGAGCTCAGAAGCACAGCAAAGGGGAGGCGGACAGACTTCAGGAGAGAGGGAGCCTTCGCCAAGAAGCCGGAACCTGAGAGGCAAACCTGAGAGGGATGGGTAAGGCCCTCAGGCAGAGCCTTCTCCAACCACCCCCCTTTGAGAACCAGCAGGTCTTGCTCCTCTGGACTTTGTGAAGCTAATGACTTTTGGACTAGAGGGGCCATGCCCCAAACTGAAGGAGATGATAGCTAGGAAGTAGCCCAGAGGCAGGGGAGGCAAGGCGAGCCCTTCCCCCCGCACCCCAGCCTGACATTGAACAACATTTGAAAAGAAATCCTCTTATCCGTCACCACCACCTTTGGATGTTGGGTCTTTGCGATTAACGTGCCACGCCCCAGAATCAATGCCTCGCGGGCTCACGAGGGCAGAAGCTAACCAAGACCAAGCGGGCAGTGAACGTATCAAGGAGCGGAGTAAAGACAAGGCATAAATGGCAAAGAATGATGTCCTGGGAAGACTGACATGGGTAATAAGAAGGATTCCGAGTTCTGAGAAATTGCATTAACCAATCAAGTAGTGAATTAGCTATTTGGAGATGAAAAAATCAATGGGCCCTGATCCTAAGTGGAGCATTAATGCATTAGCAACAATTCTGCGGAAGGGTGGTATGCAGCAGTGTGTCTAATGTGATTTCAAAAGGCTGTGGCGACCAGCCAGCAGGCGCTAGAATTATCATCTGTCCTTTCCACTCCTTTTCCTTTCTCTCTCTCCAATCTCCTCATCGGCTTCTGTATTTGAAGTCATGCAGCTGTTACAAAGGCAACAGTGAAAGGTGGAAAACACAGCAGCAATGGAGTCCCCTCCATGCAGAATCTTCAGAGAAACTCTGTATGCACATTTTGCTTGGTAGTGCACACTCACCCCATATTAGTGTTATTAAAGGAATGCCTAGAGGCTCCTATTGAGATCAGGGCCCTATTGTGTTAGGTGCTGTACATACATATAGCAGGGGATGGTGCATGCCCCAAAGAATTTACAGTCTAAACAGACAAGACAGACAAGTGATGGTGGGGTGGAGGGGAGAAAGTATTAGTATTCCCAGTCTACTTATGGGGAAACTGAGGCACCGGGTAGCTCAAGCAACTTGCCCAAGGCGTCTATGACAGAGCGAGGAACTGACTCCTGATCTCTTAAGCCCTGTTCCAGTGCCTGAGGCCTTGTTTACACATGAATGTTTAACATAAGTATGAATTTAAACCTATTAAGTTACATTGGTGCAACCCCCTGTGTGGATGAAGCATTCACATTTGTATTTGAAAGTGGCTTTGTTGGTTTAGCTTAAATAAGCTGGGGCAAGTCTGTGCTACCAAGTTTTCCTGACATTGCCCTGTCAGTTAGAGATGTGAAAAAAACCAACCCCCCCACAACCAATCAACATAGCTTTGCTGCAAAATGCGGTAGTCCTCCTGGGTCAGACCAAAAGTCCATCAAGCCCAGTATCCTGTCTTCCGACAGTGGCAAATGCCATGTGCCCCCGAGGGAATGAACAGAACAGGGAATCATCAAGTGATCCATCCCCTGTCCGCTCATTCCCAGCTTCTGGCAAACAGAGGCCAGGTGTAGTGGGGCAGTTGCCCTACTTTGGCAGAGGAGGGGTTAAAGCAGGCTGAAGGGATCCTGTGCAGAACTCTGCCAATCAGAGAAGGGCAGAAAGGCAGCCAATCAGGGCCAGGCTGGACCCTATATAAGGGCTGCAAAGCAGAGAAGACAGGAATCTCTCCCTGATAAGCAAGGGAGGAGGACTGGCTCCCAGGGATAGCACCTTAGATAGAGCAGCACTGGGCAGGTGCAGGGGAGCAGAGGAAAAGCTCCCTGCCTGACACCTGTCAGGCTGAGGCCCCTGAAAGAAAGGGCCACAAAGGTGCAAGGGCCAAGGGGAAGTGGCCCAGGGAGCATGAGCAGTAGAGGGGAGAGAAGAAGGGCAGGACATGGCTGCTGCCAGAGCATCCCTGGGCTGGGCCCCAGAGTCGTGGGTGGGCCTGGTCTCCCCGCCACTGCATTACACTGCACCTGGTTGTGGAGGAGCGTGGCCCGATACAGACTGTGACTGGCCCCTGAGGCAAAGGGCTAGACTTCGGGGTTGCAGTTGGCCATGAGGGCAAGTGCAGACTGAGGACTACGGAAACCCCCGGAAAGGGAGAGAACCGCGTGGGGCACAGCTGGAGGACTGTGTCAAGAGGAGGACGCCACAAGCCAGAGAGCCACGCAGGTCCCAGACACCGCAGAAGAGCGGACAATGGGCGAGACACCACCTGCAGAGGGTGCTGCATGGCCGGACAGAGGTAATTCCCAGAGCGACTAGCAGGAGGCACCACGGGGGTGAGTCTGTGCTCCATTACAGTAGGGACACTTGGGATTTAATTATGCCTTCAAAAGAACTCCTTTTCTCAGTATAAGTTGTGTCTCCATCGGGAGGGCAGGGGTGGGGGGTGAGGCGGTGCTGGCAGAACTCTGCTAGCAAAGTAGTTGTAGTGTAGAAACTTGGAATCCCCGAGGAAAAACCTCTGGGATTGGGATTCTGAGTGTCCACACAGGGTGTTGCACTCATTCAACTATATTGGTTTAAAAAACAATTTAATTTCAACTGGTGCCATTTCCCTATGCAGACAGGCCTTAACTCCACGACCATCTTTCTCTTTTCCTAAAGATCATAGCAGAGAAGGGGCATTGCTCCTCGCATGTAACCAATGCCATGTGGGCAAAAACAAAGGGGAAGGCAGTGTTGTCTATTCGTTAGATCAGGGAACTGATTGGGAGGAGTTAAGAGACCAGGCTTCTCTTCCAAGCTTTCCTTGCTGTGTGACTGGGAGCAAGTTAAACCTTCTGTGATGTATTGAAGTACTTGCTAGGTATGTGTGACCAGTGACCTTTGCTGGATTGTGCCATGAGACCATTACATCTCAAAGAGTCTGAACTGGCAGGAGAGCCTGTATTTCTGCAATGGAAGATCTGTCTAGGGCTGTAACCTGATGGGTGTATGGGCACAATTTTTTTCAGTTACAGCGAAGTGGTGGTGCTCCACTTAGTGCCTCCACAGTCTGGGGCTATTAAACCAATTTCTTTCCCAGCATTACGCTGACTAAGCATCTTGATGGCATAGGCCAGAAAGTGCCAAAGGCCCAGCGATGAGGCAAAGCAAGCCCATGGACCAACTCCTGAGTTTCAGCCATCTCTCGAGCAGTCAGGCATGCCCAGGAAGCTGAGTGTGGATTCTCTGAGCAGCCAGGAGTTTTTATTCTGTAACAGAAAGCACCTAACCATAGGGCACAGTACGTGACCACATTCAAATCCCTTTTTAAGGGAAAAATAAGACTTTAGTTCTCAGACAACTTGCTTTTAATGATGCCAGGACAGAGGCAACAGATGATTAGTGGAAATTCCAGTAGAAAACTTCCACTGGCCTCTGATTTCCACTAGTCTCTATTGATTTCCTCCATCCCCTTCAGTAGAGGGACCAGGAACCAGTAGCCCAAAAGACCTATTGCTCTGTTCCAAAGCTCAGTTGACCCACTGGGCCTAGCGGAACTGGAATTTCCACAGAGCCTGGCCTCTTTGAGGAGTGATGCTAATAGGAGAGCAACAGCAGGCAGCTGCCCTGAGAAGGAGAAGGCGGCCTCAAGTACCATAGCTCTGAGAAGGAGCAGCCCCAAGATGGCCGCCGCAGCAGGCAGATCCGCTTTGAGAAGTGGCTTCAAGATGGCGGCAGCAGATGCAGTTGCTCGGTCTCCCTGGGGAGGAACAATCCTGAGGTGAAAGTCACTCTGAAGAGGGCTCGTTCCCAGAAGGGAAAATTTGTTTAGTTATGGGCTCTGTGCTGAAAAATAGTCCAACATGGCAGCTTTCCTCTTGCCTGTCTGGATTTTAAAAATTCTTGTGGTTTGAATAAAGATTTATTCAAATGCACAGAAGGCAACATTCGGAGACACCTTTCACTTTTCCCTGTATTTTTTTAAATACGTCCTTGGAACAAGGAAGAAGATGGAAGCCAATGCGAGCTTAAAATAAACATTGAAAGGAAAGAGTGTGAATCAGCCAAAATCCCATGGCTTGACTGTACTCTGCCACTTTGACCTTCTGTGGCCTTCCACAGCTCCAGACCGGCATTTTGTCCGCTTTAAGGCCTCTGCTCCCCACTCTGATTTCAACTTCTTTTCCCACGTCAGGAGACGTTAAGAAACAATTGCCTTAAAACATTTCTCCTTGCTCTAATTTAGAACAATGTGTCATTCACGTAAGTAATGCAGTGCTAATCACACATGCTGTAGTATATTTAAAAAAATACTTGAAATCCAAAACAATATCTGGTAAAGAATTAATTTGATTTGACTCAGGCATAGTAATTCTTCCCTCTTCTTTTTTTATGTCGAAGCCAGAGCTGGCTAAGAGTAGTTCAAGTAATTCTGAAGTAATCAGTCTTTTTTTTATTAAGATGAGCTCAAAGGACATTCAAGGCCAAGGCTGGAAAAGGAGACACAGGGCCAAATTTGCCTCTGGTGTAACATCACTGGGTGCTTGCTGTCTGACAGTGGGCTCTCTGACGGCAGGCAGCAGGCACGCCCCCAAAATTTTTCACATGGTATGTAGAACTGAACCATTCTCATTTCAGGAGTCAAAGCACCACTCAGGTTTGGCTTGGCAGCCACTTTGTCGAAGCACCCCCAGGCCAAACCGGAGTGCACCCCGTCTCTGTGCGCCAGCTCACAATGCCACTTGATTTGAGGGGCTTTTCAAATGGGGGTGCAGGGCAAACTGCCACTTCCCCCTTCTTCCCCCAGTCCCCAAGGTAGCCCTGTCCTTGCTAATGATACACACTATGCATAAGGGGCATACAGCTGTGTGTGGTATAGAGTCCATTCTCCTGGGGAGTGTCATACCCCCCCACCCCCATTCTAGCTCCACCAGCAATTATGGGATGGGTGCGGTGTGATGGGGTGAATAAACTCCACACTGGCAGTGACAGAGTTAAGGGGAACTGCAGAGCCCAAATAACACATTCCGTGGCACCTGGAGGGGAGACGGATGATTAAGGATTAGGCCCAGCTGGAGAGAACCAAACTAGGTGGTTCTCAAACCTTTGTCCTGGCAACTCCTTTCACACAGCAAGACTGAGTGTAACCCCCACACCCCTTTAATATATTGACTACCATTATCAACGCTGAGGGGAAAGCAGGGTTTGGGGTGGAAGCTGACAGCTTGTGACCCCCTGAGGGGTCATGGCCCCCAGTTTGAGAACCCCTGAGGTAATGGAAGCAGTGCAGGAAGAGGAGACCCAGGAAAAAGGTAAAAGGAAGCTTCTGCTGTCTGGGAAAGGAGCCAGAGGAAGGAGCTTGTACCCTAGGACTCTCCCTGAAGGAAGAAAGTGGGTAGCTGGGGAGAAGGAGACTCCTGGGGGAAGAGAGACTCCAGGGGAGCAGGAAAAAGGCATCCCTGAAAAAAGACCTGAGAAGCGGTGCCCTGTAAGAGCTCTGCAGAGCCTGGGAGAGGAGCAAAGAGTCTGTGGAGGATTGAGCCTGGGAAGGAAGGAAGAGTGTTTTTGGTTCCTTTGAGTTTGGACACTAGTATCCTGGCAGGGATGGGACTTTTAATGTGACCTGGATGGAAGGCCAAACCACCGCATGGACCTCTGAAATCCAGAGGAGGAGGTGGCACAGGTGCTGCATCGCTGGACCTTGCCACCAGGAGACGCTTCAGAATGGGTGAGTCTGTGATATGCAGAAATAAGTGAGTGAAATTCTAGTGCTTATGTTATGCCTGATTGCGATGTCCCCTTTTGGCCTTACAGTCTATGAACCCTCGGTCTGAAGGGTCAGTCACTGTGTGGGATTAAGAGGAATAGGGATCGCTAAGATCTGTTTGTGGTGTGGTGCTGAGAGGAGCCACAGACCTCTTGAAACAGAGAACCAGCAAAGTCCTCAGTGTAAAGTGCTCATCCTGGCATGATGGAATCCAAAATCCAATCGCTTGAATTTTCTGAAGTGGGCATCTCAATTTTGGGGGGGCTCAGCTTGTGACCTTTTATGGGGCCTGCCTTTCAGAAAGCCCTGAGCATCACCCTCTGAAAATCAGGCCCCTTGATAAGGCATCCCAAATTGGGCACTCAGAAAGACTCCTAAAATGCCTAGTCATGCCGGAAGATGTGGGCTGATGGCTGCAGGAACGAACTGGCGGCTTGTTACTAAGCATGCACTCACTGCGCTAGCTTGACTCCTGTTTACTGGCACTTTTGTTCCTTCATCTTGGGCTCATCTGTTAAAATGATTACAGTTAATTAAAAAGGCCTGCCATGGCTCTGGAACAGTAACGTGGTCAATAAGGGTCGCTGTTTTTCGGTAAGGTCTCCTTTAGAGCTGGCACATCCTGCGTGACTCTGTCTCTAGGTGTGGTCTTAATGAGGAGAGCAATGCGGAGGCCTCCTAATCATTGGGAGGCAGGAGAGGAAGGTGAAGTGAAGAGAATGATGAATGATTATGAGAGAGGCCAGTCAAATGCATTGGTGCTGTCGCAATATTTAAAGCCTTCTCTAGCAACCTAGAGGGAGGAAGTCACACCTAGGGGGATTGTGTGTTATAACCGTTGTAGCCAACCTACGAAGAGGGCTTGTAAACAACCAACTGGTTGTCTCGCTGGCATTTATTTTTCTACAAATCCCTCCCCAGAGCTCCGATGTTTGCTCAGTTGAACAAACCTGACAAGGATCCGATAGCACCCTTTCCTGCATGCACAGACTATTACTAGGTGTGAATGTGCTAGGGCAAATTAAATTTCAATGTGTTTTTGCGCTCGGCCGATAAATCTTTCAGCAGCCTAATTTTGGAAAGCGCCGTCAGGCTGAGCCTGTGTGACCCAGAAAGGAAAAGCTTTTAAATGATCGAAAAGTCCGGCTTATCTGCGCCCAGAGAGAGTCAAGGGCTTAGTGGGTTATTCAAACCTTCCTCTCCATCGGGGGACTTGCATTGCCCAGTCAGGGAATGGGAAAGATACAATGTGACTAACGGGCCCAGTCACAACCGACCACAACAGCTTCAAACAGCAACCCTTGAATATTGCAAGGGAACTGTAAAGGAAGTGTCAAAATGGTGAGTAATTCTGAATAATGAGGAAATCGGAGATTGCAGTCTGCTGGGGACCAGTGTGTGTGTGAGCAGAAAAAAGCCCCTAAATCTGCCAAGTAAATTAGTCCCCCTGAGTTATTTGCTCAGCTGCGCTCAAGAGCATTGTTGTCTCTGGATTATGGCCCCAGAGCTCAGGCTGCTGCAGAATAAAAAGGTGATTGTGATGCTTAACTAGGACCTGCAAAGGAAGTCCTTAGTTTCGATGCCATTTCAGCGCACCAGCCTACAGGCTGGCTGGCGACGTCTCGGCCCTGGTTGTGACTTCTTTGGGATTTGATGGAAATTGCTGCAGTGCGGGAATGACCTCGGGGAGGCACAGTATAGCTGTGGTTTCGTACTTTCCCCTCCCCCTCCTGCCCCCAAACTTCCTCCCATCTATCTGGGCTGTCCCCGGAGGTACAGCGTGATTGCTATTGCTGCTGTAATTCCGGCACTGGTGTTCTGCTCCTGTCTGCAACTTGGGATGTGCCAAAGCAACTCTATAAATCAGGCCCTGAGCCTGCATCCCTTATGAGGGTTTTGCCTGTGCAAGGACTGCAGGATTGGGACCTGGGCGTGCGAGTGACTGAGGGCTGGAAGGGGCAGAATTTCACTTAGGCAGCATTAATTCTAGAGCTAGCCTTGAGCCCTAGTATAACACTCATTGTGACCAGTGCTGCATCTGAGGTACATGTCTTGGGAAGGTCTGGGCAAGACGTAGCCACCAGAACTGGGCTCCTATACCCCAGCCAAGATGTTTCCTGCTCTGTATGTGTAAATTCCTGCCTCCTGGTGGGGATGGGTCATGGCATTTCTGAGCAGCTCTGCCTAGCTCAGGAGTCAATGATGGGAGTCAGTGAAAGGTCAAACAGGAGGGGGATCTGGGTGGGAAGAGAGCTGATAGCCATTGATTGGCACTAGTGGCAATAAATGGCAGCACGGTCTAGCGGGTAGAGAACTACTGAACTCTGGAGTCTGGGCTTGAGTTCCCAGCTCTGCCACCGACCTTCTGTGTGAACTTGGGCCTTTGTCTCACCTGTTTAGACTCTTTGGGGCAGGAACTGTCTCTAAAGCTGTGTATGTACAATGCCCAGCACTATGAAACCTTGATCTTTGGTTGGGGCCTCTGGGCGCTACCCCACTGCAAACAATGATGCAAAAAGTTTCTTCCTCTCAAAGTCAAGCTCTTCAGTTCCCAAATGGCTCCTAGTCTAAATAGCCCTCTGTAGGCTTAGGGAAAGGAGGAGAGGTATACAAAGCAGTGGGGGATGATGCACTGAAGTTGAAAGGATGGAAGCAGAAATCCCACCCTGCCATTATCCTTGTCACACTAATTCCTGCCCACTCCTCTCCTATAGTGGGTGTTTATGCTGCAGAATACAGCAATCAATTATGGGGCTAATTAAAAAATCCCCTCCTGTAGGTGTAGCCAATTTTTTTAACTTAACTACAAAAATCTTTTGTGCAGGCATCTGCCTGTGTTTTCATGCATGTTCTAAGGTCTGTAACTCTGAATGCTCGTGCAGCTCCCTATGCACGTTTGGGGTGGAGGTGTATGCAGTCACATCTGCGTGTGTGCGCAGGTTTGTGTTTGCCTGCATCTCTGCCTGGCACTTGTACACAAGTGTGGGCACTGGCAAATCCTCTGTGTGTGACTCTGTGTCCTTGCCTGCCTCCTTTTTTAGCAAAACAGGTCGACAAAAGCATTTCCCAGTTTAGCCCTCCCGACATTATTATCTGCAATAGCAAAAACACAAAGGATTTAAGCAGATTTGCTAAGCCGGCCTAATGGGGCAGTGCACCAGTAACTGCAGCAAGCTCTGTGTGTCTGTCCTGCTGTTGCTCCATTACACAGACTCTTGGGAAGGAAAGTGAAGCTGCAGGAGGGAATCTGTAGCTCCTCACCCCCAACTCTTTCCCTCATTCAGCTCCCACTCCAGTCTCTGCCTCAAAGGTTGGCAGGTGCAGAAAGATTCCTTGGTATTGCGGAGAAAATGAACTGGAGATAGATGGGAATTATTGCCAGTGGTTTCCATGGAGGTGGGAATTGCTGGGGTTGAGGGGTGTGCCACGCTGACTCAGCGTTGTGACAAATTGGCTCAGAATAGCAAGGTTACCTTCATCTGTCCTATACGTGGGGACCATTAGATCAGCCACTGAAATGCTGCCACCTCTGCGATGGAGCACATCTTTTGTGTAACCATGCATAGCAACAGCGCTGCAGTTTAGGCCAGGATATGAAGAACCGGCAGATAGAAGGTAGGGAGGCCAAACCTAAAGCCTCAGTGTTCTGGCAAAATTCCAAGGTGAACGTCAGTTGGAAACTGGAATTCCCATTCTGCAAGAAATCCTGATGTTTCCATTTTTTCCCCCATACTGGAATGAAAGGACCAAGTTTTGAAACTTCCCAAGAAATGAACATTTGAATTGTTCTCATTTCAGAGCCATTGAAGCAGTTTGATAACGTCAGAATGTCGTTATACCATGTGAAATGTCATCTACTGATGGGAATATATATATGAAATTACCTTAAAATGAATATTTTAATATAAGAAATCAACTTGAAATGCTAATGTTGAAACGAAACATGGAAGTCAAAAGGATGCAACATTGACTTTTTTGCATCAAAATCAGCCAGTTCTTGTAAAATGTTTCAATTTTGAGGAGGCTGCGTTTTCTGACGTCTACCTCTCCATCTAAACATTTTCTTGAGCGGCTCTTGTTAACATCCCATCCCCTTGCAAAACCTGTCTTGGGTACTTAATGGCCAAGGCTGTTTGCACTTTAGTCTTCTGTCTCATCTATGAGATGGCTCCTCCGGCATGCCCCAGGCCCACCCTGTAGCGTAGGATCAATAAAGGCTTAGAGGAATGAGCCATGTTTAGCCTATGAGATGTCTAGTGGCATTTTAACCTATTGGCCATCAGCCTCCCTCAGGGTGGTACCCTAGCCTCGTAAACCAGACGGCAGCCCGGAGGACGAAGCGGCGGCTGACAGATTGCTGTGCCGCTGCCAGCACTGGCATGTGGACAGAAGCAAATCAACGAGTCAGCACTTGGCAGCGGCAGCAGCCACATCTTATGGCCCTGGCAAACTCATTGTTCACGTGAGCAGAGACTACGATCCAAGGCTGTTGGCTGCTCAGAACCATGGGCCGCTGGCTGTGGCGCTATGGCAATGGGCACGGCACTGAACCTGGTGGGGAAAAGAGTGTGTATAGAGGCCACATACCTCCCCCAGACGTCCCCTTGTGGGGAGAGGGGCACGAGGGGCAGGAGACCTGCCCCACTCTGTCTGCTGAGTGAGAATCCATCTGCCCGCTTGTTAGGCCAGCCCGTCCCCTCTGCCAGTTTTGCTGCTACCGGCTGTTGCGGTTGTCTGTTTTATCCTCCTCGTTCCACATGTGGTATCGAAAGATGGCTGCTTCTATTGGTCAGGCCAGTCCCACGATAGCTCGGGCTCACGGGTGTATCAATGACCTGAAATGACTGGCTTTGTGCTGCCAAACACAGGACTCTTGAGCTGTGGGATGATCTGGTGGTTACAGCAACTGACCAAACAGCAGGAGTCCTTGGTTCTGTTCCCACCTCTGCCACCAATTGGCATTGGGCACTTGGGCGAGTCACCTAGCTGTCGAAATCTTAATCTGTCCTTAGACTACTCCTTTAGATACTTGCTTTTCAAAGGCGCAGAGAACCTTCTGCTCCCATTGAGGTCAGTGGGAGCTGGCACCGCCCAGCGCCTCTCAAAGAAAACATGCTGTTTAGGTGCTGAAGAGCTGGTTTTCAGAGCAGCTGAGCACCTACAACTGAAGCCAGTGGGAGTCCTGGGTGCTTGGTGGTTTTAAACACCAGGCCCTGAATATGCTTGGAGGTGTCTAAATTTTGGCACCCAAGTTGGAAAACATTTGCCTTCACCTCTCTGTAACTCAGTTTCCTTGGCTGTAAAATGGAGATAGCAGCTGAACACCTCAAGAGGGAGGCCAATCTTGCAGGGGAAGCATTAGGTTGGAATCCGCAGATCTGGGGTCAGTTCCGAACCATGTCACAGACTGACTCTGTGGCCTTGGGCAAGTCTCTTAATCACTCTGGGTTGCCCATTTGTAAACTGGGAAGAATAATCCTCCCTTTCTCCCACCCTTGGTATCTTCTCTATTTGGACGGTAAGCTCTGTGGGGCAGCACCTGTCTCACTGGGTTTGTGTATGTTCAGAACTTTGGACAGCCAGCAGCTGATCTGAGGCAAGAAAAAATTTAGGGCAAGAAAAAAATAAAATCAAATCTCAAATGTTCAGCTCTAGTTCTCTGTGATGAGGCATAGTTCCTGTTACTTCTACCTTCATGCGTCTGGGTCAGGCTCCTCTGGGAGGCACAGACTGTCTCTCTGGAGCCTGGGTGCCATCCATGGTTCTCTGATTGATCTCTCTCCCCTTTGGGTCCCTTATTTTGAATCCTGGACCTCACTAGCATCCCTGTTCTGTTTTCCATTGTCCCAAGCTGGTTAGCTGGATGCATCCTTCTCTTTCCCTTCGTCGCCCTGTCCCCGTAATCTCTTGATCCCTCTGTGGAGGGGGAGGTTTTGGTTGGTTCTGCTGGCAGAAGATGGGCATCTGCCTGGCTCTCACATAGACCAGCTCATCTCTCAGGCTGGACAAGATTAGATGCTGGGAAGAAGAGAAGCAAGGGGAACAACTATAAAAAGGATCAAGAAAAGAGTTCTCTCCATTGTGCTTGCAACTTTCCCTTCTTAGCTCCCGGAGGATTTACCATTAAACGGCTGTTCAGGACTCTCTATAGCTACTAATTGGATATGCCAGAACCCTTAATGAGAACTTTGTATCGCGCTTCCATTTTTTAGCATGTTTAAAGGTTCATTAGAGATCCACAAAGGATCTCAAAGTGCATCTCAAACCGCACTCCTCTCCCATAAAATAATTTCCAGTGTCTCTCCCCCACTATTAGCTTCCTTTTCTTCCCTGCTTACGAACAGCTTGGACGACAGACAGCAGATCAGCAAAATCTTGTTGGTGCGTCTGCCTTCTGAGGGCTGGCCATGAATGGCAGATGCTGGGAGTGGGTAATTTGGGAGAGGGGGACACGTAGTTGTGGCGACCACCTTGTTCACCCTCCCTCCTTTCTTTCTTCCTCCTTTCTCTCTCCTTCCCACCTCTCTATCTTTCCACTCTTTCTCTTCCTTTCTCACCATCTCATACTCCCTCTTCTTTTTTCAGTTTGCTCCCCTTCCCTCCATCTCGCTGTTTTGCTTGTTGGTCTCTCTCCTTTCTCGGTCTCTCTTCTAATTTTTTTTTTGCCTGCATTAAGGGCAATCATCGTGGAATGTTTCCCAGAATGACTCCTGTGGTGCTAGCTCACTCAAGAGGCCCTCAGAGCAAGTGGCATTGAAAGAAAGGTGTGCATGAATGCCTTTGGAGGGTGTTGCATTCCAGCAGGTTTCCAACCACATCTGAGCCATCATCAGTACGGACTCTCTCTTACTAGTGGCATCCTGGGCTTCAGTCACTAAAGGCTGCTTCTTTCACTGTGGGAGGGCATGCCCTGGTAACAAACAGGCTTGTCCCAGATGGGTAAAGCGCTTCAAGAGGAAAGAAAGGTCAGGATGGGATGATCAGACTCCTAGAGGAAAGCTTTGGACAAAAGGAAACGGACAATGTTAAACATATGGATTGCCTTTACTATCCTCATTTGTCCAGAGTTTAGCACAATGGAGCCCTGATCATCACCCCCAGCCCCTGTCACCAGAAAAATGTTCTTGCTAGAATAGCCACCAGTCTCAGAATTCGCGGGACAGGTGCCATAACTGCCGATCTGGTCTGCATCTGGCAGCTTAAGAGCCCTCCCTTTGTTCTGGGCACTGTGACAGCAGCAAAATAGCTGTCATGTAAAACAAAATCAGCCACCAAGCCAGCTGCTGCTACCCACTTGCACCTCAGCTCAGAATTAATTAAGTGCTCTTTCATAGTGCTGCTGCTTTAGATTTCAAAGCACTTTACAAAGGAAGTCAGTATCATTATTCTCTTCCTTCATCTGGGGGAAACTAAGGCACAGGGTGAGAAAGTAACTTGTTCCAGGCCACTCAACGAACCAGGGGCTGAGCCGGGAATAATTCCTAGTCCATTGTCCTATCCTCAAAGCCACGTTAAGAGTATTGATATTGCAAACAAATGAACACTGTTGTTATAACTGGGAATAATTCAGATTTAAAACCACTGAGGGAAATAAAGATGACTATTGTGGCTTCATAAAGAGGGGAGAAGTAAGGCTGTCTGGGTGTGACCTTGTGAATGTGTTCAGTTTCCTAGGTATGTTTGTGTCTGTAGGTGGAAGCTGCATGTTGGGCACATAATAGGTCTGTGAGGCGGGGCAGGCATATGCGAGCAGGTAAGGTATGTGGGTGTTCAGCTCTCGTTTGTTTTTGTTTTTGGTGGTTTTGCATTATTGTCCCTGTGATGGTTAAAGCACTTGTGGAGCCAGGAGTGAGAGGAAGAGAGCTGATTTGCTAGATGGTCTGTCAGTCACCCAGAGAGACAGGGGAGGAGCTTCTCTTATCTGCAAAGGGTTGTGGGTAGGGAAGCCCTCTATAAAACTCCCTGGAGGAAGGGTCACCTGGAGTCATGTTCTGGAAGGAATTACTTGTTGGTGTGTGTGTGTGTGTATATTTTTGTTTTAAACCCTTCAAACTAGATCTTGCTGCTTTATTGGACAGGCTTACCACCGTACCCTTGCTTGGTCCCTTAGAAACCAGCTGGCTTCCGCAAAGTGCTTTTTGTACATGCGCGCATGAAGGTGCGTGTGTGTTTACTTCAATGAATGTATGACACATGGTTCTTTCATCGCGGTGTGGTGATGTCCCTTCAGAAATTAATGACGCTCCGTTAGAAAGAGCGAGTGACTCCTCATTTGGTTAGCAAATCCGTGTTGCACTGAGCTGGGGGGAGATTTAATGAGTAGCAGAAGTTAACATTGCATAGGGTGAGTACAACAGTGACTTCTCTGTGAAGAATCACTTTACTTGGGTGGCCTTAATGCTGCATGACCAAAGATGACCCCAAATGCCTGCCTTCAGGGGGCAACAAAACCAAGTGCCGCTGTTGTGCCTTGTCACCCTGTCCAAGGTTTATGCTAATTCTGTAATAACACACACACCTAGACGCTAAGGTACCCAGTGTTGGAGGGCTTTCCCTTTACCCCATCCCCTGGGGCTCATCATGCAGACAGAAAGCAGAAGACCAGAAGTCCACAGTACAGACAATGGGATGTTTATTGGGGTTAGTTCCAAACAAGCACATCCCGAGCTCTACACGCCAGCAGAGTCTGTTTCCTGGTGTTCCATTCCCAGCTCTGACACCGCACAGTATTTACCCCGTGTCTCCCATCCTACTACTTCAGAGCCTTGCCTATGTTCCCATTCCCACCTCCTCCTCCTTAGCAGGCCCAAATATTCCTGCAGTATTCACCCACAGACCCACCTCTTTTGTACCCCAGGAGAGGGGTAAGGAGTGAGGCGGTGCTATGGACGGGCATTTCTTTGGCCTTTTAGTTATTTATTCCTTACACCCCAATCCCTCTTTGCCCCTCCCGACTGGTTGCTTGACTTTGCCTTGAGATGGGGTTGAGGCAATCTTAAAGAGTGTGCTTGAGTAACGCTTTAACTGTTCTTGTCTTTCCTATTGTACTAACAAACCCATCTGACTAAGCAGAAGCAACATACACAGCCTTTGTCCACACATATTAGTATAAGTGTATCGAAACCCACAATTCTCTGTCTGGCTGACAAATAAGCCGATATACCAACACTCAGATATTCCAGAAGGTTTCTGCCCGCTGGGTTAGTTGTTGTTCACTGCCAATGACCCAGCTTAGTAAAGTGGGAGGGAAGAAAGACATATGGCTCAAAGGGACGTGAATCCTGATATCATCAATGAAATTCCCTGTTCTCCGTTGTGCGCTTGTTCTGGGCCGGGGACTCTAAGCACGGCCGTTGTAGAGGAAAGCATTGTGCAAGAGAGACAACGCACCTGGAGAATGTGTGAGAAGAATATCGTCCTCGGCTTTGTAGTGCATCTCTGGACTGGTCATCCACCCCTCCGTCTATCCACCTACAAGAGCTCTCCAGCTCTTATTCCTGTTCATGGGACTGTCACTCATTCATGCCTCTTTAGCCCCACTCACCTCGCTCTTTTTTCTTGCAATTGGTGTAACTAGATTTTGCTTGATTGCAAAAAGGAAGAACCCTCCCCTGCAAAAAAAACCCCACCCACCATCCTGACACCCAGTGAAAAATAATTAGTGGCACATTGTATCATTAAACACTAGACTTTAATTAAATTGCAGGGAGATAACTACCTCTAACGACTGGAAGGCTGGAGCCTTAGCAAAGCACTCAGCATAATGGAGTAATAGGCCCTGTAAATACAGACACGTCAGGGTGCCCTGGTTGATTAAGCACCTGACTAAATTGGGTTGTCACCTCACATCCTGCACCTACTACCTGAAAATTGCTCATTATCTCCCTCCCATTTGATCTCTTTGGAGCTAACGAGCCTTTGCCGCATTTGCGCCAGTGATCAAAAGGGACGATTAAATACTCAAAAGTAGGCTAATAATAATGAATCTTGCCTAGGGTCTCCTGGCTCCTCTTAGTCCATAGTTAGAACTGGTGGGAAAAGCCTTTACTCTTCCTCAAATATTTGAGGGAGTTTACTTTTTTCCCCTATCTCAAATCAGGATGGAAAAATCAATCTCAAAAATATTCATGAACTGAAAATCCCAAACAGAATGTTTTGGGTTTTTTAAATCCAATGATTTGTTGAACCCAAACCTATTTCACAGATGGTTTTGACAAAATAGGCATTTTTGACCCAAAAATCGGTCAGATGTATCCCTGGAGGTTTCATCGCGACCTACTCTTTAATTCCTGGAGACTCCAGAACAATTCTGGAGGGTGGGCAACCCCATTCTAGCTTCCTTTACCCTCCATCTCAGAGGTGGCGTCTCAGAGGTGGCGGAGAACTTTCGGTCAATACATTAAGCCTTAAACATATGAGTAAAGAACTGGCAGCTTCACTGGAAATATCAAACTGGGCTGGAGGTGAATGCAGAACTGGAATGGTTAGAATCCCCCTAATGTCTCACCACAGTGCACACCAGGCATGGTGCAAAATCTGGGCTGGAGCCTTCAGGACAGTTGGAGTGTTCCCCAATTGTGGGGCCATGGGGGAGAAGCTGTGAGGGTCTCCGTAAGAAGTTTCCCCCAGTTTTTTTCATTGGAAGAATGGGCTTTGTGACCACAACCCCGGCCTCCTGACTGCTAGTGCAGGAACCTCTCTGCAATGAGCGCGTACTGCCTTCATTGCTGCTTCGGCTATGGAGGTGCTAAGTATTCTAATTTTCTAAGCAGCCAGCAGTTGCATACTGAAACAGCTTAACCATCAGGTAAGTGTGGAGACAGACACTCTAATAATGAGCTGGAAAGCATCGTATGTCTCTCGCCTTTATTCATATGCTTTCACTTAAATCAAATAAAACCCCACTATCAATGGCCTGCCTGAATGATCCCCAGGCTTTACTGCTGACTTGCCTAAATAGTGTAGCTATAGAGGCAGTTTCCCATTGAAACACACACACACACGCACACACACACTTTCCTGTGCATTAAAATTTAATTACTGCTTTCTTGAATGTCACAGCCAAACCTATAAAAGTCTTATCGGGAGTGATAGGCCCAACACCCTTGGTAATCACACTGTAACTCACGCGGAAAGCAGCAATGGAAAGGGACAGCTGGCTTTATGGTCCTCCTGTAATACTCTGCCCTGCCAGCTTTTCAGCCAGGCTCTTTCACGGGAGGCAAATGCCAACACCCCCCCACCCCCCCGCAAAAGCCCATTAAAATGTGTGCCTCTTTTTCCAGTCGTGGGGGTGTTTTCATTTGTTCGGTTTTCAAGAGACAAAATCCATTTGGAAGGCTCTTTTGTTGTGTTCTGTGTTGTGCTGCCATGAATTTGTACTGGGGGAGCCAGGAGGCAGCCATGACCCTGCCTGGCAGAGACTGAACAAATAACCCATCACCGCTGCTGAGTCATGGAGTTTCCCCCTCCGCCGCTGCTCGAGTTGGTCACGGTGCTGATGGTTGGCATTGCCTACCAATGGTTCCACTCATATTGTGTGGGGCATAATGGGGCCTTCTGAGATCAGGGCCCCATTGCGCTAGGGATTCCACAGACCCTCTATACAACACTCCCTCCCCCGAGGAGCTAATAGGTTAGATAAGGGAAGCGCAGAGAGGTTTTCCCAAGGTCAGTATGAGGGACGGCAGATCTCAAACCCAGGCCTGCAGGCAGTGCTCCGATGGCAGCCACCACCCAGCAGCTCACTGGGACCAGTGGAGGGGGGGGGGGGAACCAGAGACCCAGTTCACCAAGGACTCCACTTGCAAAGCTCCTGATTGGCGGAGATGTCCAGCCCCGCCCATTGGCTATGGCGTACTACTTAAGCCAAAAGGAGGCGGTCTGAGCCGCTTGGCGGATCCCGGCTGGGCTGCCACTTCGGACCCTGACTCCTGCCCTCCTTAGGCCAGATCCTCCTCCACTCCTGGTGCTTTGGCCTCTGACTCCAGCCCCGACGTGGCTTGACTCCCTTCTCCAGCTCTGGCACCGGACTCTAGCTGCAAGCCCTGTCTGCCCGGGCGCCAGCCCTCACAGTTGATGGCAGAGAGATGCCAAGAACTCAAGTCTCCTGAGTCCAAGCCCAGCGCCGTATCCACTAGGCCCTGCCCCATTTTTCATCTTCTGAGGGTCAGAGGGGTTGGTGAGTGAGCAGGAGGATGGGTGAGTTCCTTTGCCACTTCCTGCCAGTGGCAGTAACAGGCTTATTTTATAGCATTTGCTGGTCTTTTCCCCCGTCCCTCTGACCCTGCCGAGAGAGGGACAGACCCACAGACTGCCTGAGGCAGGAGAAAGGTCATATGGGGAGCTCGGAGAAGATGGCTCTGCCAGCAACAGGCTTTATTGGGCTGCCTGTCACAGAGAACGAGAAGGACTAATAGAGAGAAAGCAGCTTGCATTGAGCAGCCAAGTCCAGGAGACAGGTCGCTGTTTGTGGGGGTTTTTTAAATAGCCCTTTACAAAGTCTATGGAGTGCTTTATTATTTTTCTATAATTGCCCATTACAGGCCAAGGCTGTGTCCCTGTGGGTTCTGGGAAAACAGCCCCATGTTGGACAAAAGCTGTGGCTGTGAACGGAGTCTGGCCAGGTTTGAGTGAGAGACAAGTGCAGAGCCGGCCAGGAAACAGCTGGAGAAGGACGAGGTCTTTTGAGAGGGCTCAGAATCCACCGGAGGCCAGGACGCTGTTTCCTGCGGCTCCGCTATGGAAGGAAAAGCATGTCTCTCTTTGCTGTGGCTTCATTCTTCCCCCGGCCTCGTTTCTTCTGTCTGTAAATGGGAAGGAGAGTTCAGTGCTGATGGAAGGGCACAAAGAGGCACTGCCAATGCCCCTCCCTCTGCAGCCTGACTCATGGTACCCCGGCCGTGCCAGGACAGCCTCTCTGCACACCTATGGCTCCCTGTTACCCCAGCTCCGCTGCTGCAGCTCAGCCATTACAGAAGCCTGACGCTCTTTCCAGTCCTGCTGCCCCCCACCGCAACCTCCAGCTCAAGAACGATCATGGGAGTGGTTGGCGGTTTAGTGCCTTGGCACGGAGAGCTGGGCACCAAATTGAGGGATGTGGATGTTCCCCCCCCACCATCTTCCCCAGAAGGATGCTCTGGCATGTTTGTCTTGGTATCCCCCTTTCCATTTGGGAGATACCTGGCCACGCCGCATGGGAGATGGTGATGTTGATGAACAAGTGGCCTGGGAACCTGCTCCTGGGCGTATCCTGGGGCAGGTGAATGGCTGGCTTGGCGTGGAGTCTGTGGGTTCCACCCACGCTCGTCTCGGTCTGGTTTGGGCTCAGCGTCCCCAGCTTAATGTTGGCTAATTCCACTGGGGCTGCGGCCACGCTGGCCGTGAGAGGTACCAATACACGCTGAATGCCCACTGCCCACGGCCTGCTGGGGTGTTCTTGACACTGCTCGGCTAAGAAGCCATTGAGCCAATGTCTTGAAGAGGGGCTGTGCTCTGTGGCAGTAAGATTTGTCTTTAGCTTAAAGATGAGTGTCTTAAAGCTCCGTTCTGTTAGATGTAAAAGCTAGAGTATGTATCGAGAGGATATCTGCCCTAAAACCTTTTCCATTAAACACAGAGACTCCTTGGGGTACAATCCTGTACTATCCGCAGGAAACCAGCCCCTTCCTGGTCTGCAGAACATTCTCAGTCTCTTTCGAAAGGTCTTGCAGCCCTCAGATCTTACTCTCTGTCATGGGGCGGATACCTTGAGGGGGATCAGGAGATAAGGGAGTTTGAGACCTCCTGTCCCTGACGCGAACAATGAAAAGCAATCTGCTCACCTCCTGCTTTCCACTCATCCTGTCTGTCTGTCTCTCCCTGTTCCCCAGGCTATGTGCATATGTATGTTCTGCTCTTTTCCTTTTGTCTCTGCTTTTTAGTGGGTTTCCTTTTTTAAAAAGACTTTTTGATTTATTATTACTGAATTTCTCAAAGCCCATTTGCCATGTTCACACTCCCCTCCCCGCTACCCATACAATGAAGCGTTCCAGCAGAGACCCTCTCTGTTCTCTTAGCGAACGTTTCACAGGAGCAATCAAACGTTGCTGATCTGAGATTCGAGCTGTTTGAGGTTTTTCATTTGACACTTTTATTTTCTGACCAAAAATGGACTTTTTCCCCCTAAAACAAACATTTGGGTTTCTTTCAAAATTGCCTATTTTTGTAATGAAAAGAAGAGAAAAATCTGTTTGAAAATGAAACACAATTGAAAATAATGTCCTGGAATGGGTATCAGAGGATCTCTGTTCCTGTGCTAGCAATGCCGCTACGTTTTACCTGCAAAGCTCATTTTCTTTTGCTGTGCCTGGCACCCATCTGTTATGTTCACATGCAGAAATTGGATAAAAACACATGCAACATTCCTGAGAGAGAAGTGGGTATTAGCCCACGAAAGCTTATGCTCTAATACTTCAGTTAGTCTTTAAGGTGCCACAGGACTCTCTGTCACTTCTGCAATTCCAGACTAACACAGCTACCCCTCTGATTCTATTAATATAATGTGACTTTATTTCTTAAAAGCCAGATCCTTAACACACAGAGAGAAGGCAGGCTGCTCTCTAAATCCACAACACCCCCAACTTTGCTCTAGGGAGGCTCTTCACACACTGATGGCACAAGTCTCTGATCACATGCTTCCTTACAGAGTCCCCTAGCCGGCAAGCAGGACTAAGAAAACCCCTGAGGATTTAAAGTGATAGCTTACAATTTTAATACCGCTTTCAATACACCCCAGCATCCAGGCTTAATTGTGTCCTACTAACAAAATCCTCCAATTTTGCCAGTGTAACTATTCCTCTCTGTGAGCAACATAACCCCTCCCCCAATATAGTTCTGTTGGTACCATGCCAGACTAGTATGGAAGCACGTGGACCTGTAGCAGGGTAAGAAGTCCTCCAGCAACAATCCTACAATGCAACATTCCCTTCAGTAGTGACCTGTCTCTCCTGCCAAACATTTCAAAAGCAATGGCACACTTTTATGTCTTTGTAATCTGTTTTTGGCAGAAATGTTCAATGAGAAAGCTGCATCTAGGTATAATTTGGGTTTCAGCATCTGAAACCCATTCAAAACCTGAAGCACAGGTGGTTTGGGGGGAGGGAGGGGTTAGAAAATGGAAGAGTTTCCAGTTACAATTGTTGGGGTTTGTAACTTTTTTTACAAAGAGGCAGAACTATTTGAGCTTCAAGCAACTATTTCAGCTTGCAGGGCTCCAGCTAAATCTCTCCTTACCAGAGCCATCGATACTGGGGCAGCAGAGCTGGGTGTGATAGGGCTTCTCCGTAGTTTATCTTAGAGCACCTGGCGCTGAAGGAAGATACTGCGTGTTGCTGGGTAGATGGCTGCTCAACACCTGGCAGCATTTCAGGTGGACAATCACCTGGGGATGAGCACATTTACTTTTCTATTAGAACAGAATTAAGGACCAAAGCCTGGCAGTCCTTCCTCATGCAGATCTCCCAGTGACTTGAGTGAGAGTTTCTGTAACCCCCAGGTGAGTGTGTGTGACAGAGCCCACACTGAGCTGAGGACAGAGTTGTTACAGCCCCAGACTATGGCATCTTGGCTGGTTAGCTCTAATGGTAGCAGATCCAGAACTGAAAGTGTGATGGCTTCCGCATATTGGGCAAGAGGATAGCCATCCTGTGTTGTTTTAGCCATAGATGGACCTATCCTAGACCTATTAGCCTAGGTGTTCAGGGATGCAACCCCATGGTCTGGGTGCCCTAAACCTCCAAATGGGATTGGATCATGGGAGATGGATCACTTGATGATAGCTCTGTTCTGTTCATTCCCTCTGAAGCATCTGGTACTGGCCATTGTCGGAAGACAGGATACTGGGCTAGATGGACCACTGGTCTGACCCAGGATAGCCCTTCTTATGTTCTTAACACTAAGAGTTGGCATTTCTGTAGCCATTTATCATCCATGCATCCCACATTGCTTCACAGAGGTGCAGCTGTATCATTTTACATGGGGGGAAAATGAGGCACAGAGCAAGGCTGTGATTTAGCAAAATAATACAGTCAGCAGTGGTATTGTCAGCCCAAACAATGGTAAGATTGGCTGAAAAGGGATGAGATTTTAGAAAATGGTAAATGTTGGGCTCCTTGTCTCTGTCATCTGATTTCTGAGCCTTTCGCATCATGGACTGGGATCACATTTTTCAAATTTTCTCTGCCACTCTCATTTTAAAACAAATGCAATCGGAGTATCTCACGTAATCACATGACTCCTGGAGCTGGAGCTTTAAGGAAGAACATCGACTATGGCAATAATTGGCAACACTGCAGAGCTAGGGATGGGACAGTGATCCCCAGAGTCTGGTGCTGTACCCATTGGACAAACTTCAAGACGGTCCCTAAGCCTTAAAATCCTTGTGGAGTCCATCCTCTTCTGTGCAATTGCCTACAGGCCTGCACCTCTTATGCTAAGCTCCTACCTGTCCTCCTCTTCATTGCTATGATGCGCTATGAACCAGTCTCTCTGAGTGTCCCCCTCTTCCTACCCACTCTTGCCAAGTTTCCACCTGAGCCACTCCATCTCCCGGGTACCATCAGCTGAGGCCCTACATGTGCATATGCAATGGAGAGCTGGCATCCTGTGCTTGGCACCAGGCGGGCTGAGCGGTGTGTGGCTGCATGAGATGTCTGCTGAAACTCGCTCCAAGCTGCCCTCGCCCGAGGAGTAAAGCATCTGAAATGATTCATTTGCTGCTCGCCAATCTCATTATCGCTAGAGCCTTAATGAAAAGGCCTTTTGAAAAAGGATCGCTGGGTAGGAAAGACATGCAGCCTGCTTCTGCGGAACAGATGTGCCGAGTAGGCATGAGCCTGGTGGGGTAGTTTACAGGTGCAGTCTCAGGTCAGGCTGCAGCCCTGTGACATGGAAACCAGCACAAATCAGAGCCTGGATAAGGGTAGAACAAGGAGTCTATAGTGTGGGACCAGGACCAAACACAGCTGCTCCCAAATGTCACCCCTTCCTCCTCCCCCGTCACAGATGCCCTCTGGTTCCACTCAGGCCCAGTCCATGGAGGCCACTCCAGCTGCTCCTCTCTGATTCTTCAGCCTTCCGAGGTCAGTAGGCTGAATTCTGTGATGCTTACGCTGTGTGGGGATTTTCCCCACGTAACAGCCAACCAAGGCCCCCTCAGCTCTTCAGCGAAAGCTCCCACCAAAATGACCTCTGTGGGGCCGCATGCCAGTTGCTTAACACAAGAACACGTTGAGTGGGGTTCCCCTCCGTCCCACCACTCAACATGTAGAGCAAGGTGAATTTTTTTGGACGCAATTCCCCCCCCACACACACACACACAAAAAGCTTTCATTGTGAAATGTTGTTACTATCTGAAAGTAGCATCAGATTCCCCAAATTGTTTCAGTTTGGTAAAAAAACAACAAAAATAAAATTTCAGAAAAAAATTAAAACATTGAATTTTGACATTTTGATTTTTTTTTTCTATTTTGAATATTTTTTGTAAAAAAGTTTAAAAATCCCTCAAATACAAAATGAAACATTTCATTTTGGGTTCAACAAAATGTTTTGTTAGCCCTGAAATTCAGGGTTTGGTTCTCTGAAAAAATTCAGAAGAACTTCTTTTGTTTCGGGTTGACCTGTAACAATGTGTTTCCCCACTTCTGCGGGGGTTTGCTCCTGGAACCAACAAGTCAGCTCTTTGCATGTTTCTCCCTGGGTGCAACAGGCTGTGGATCTCCCATGAATTGTGCTTTCTTCAGTTCCCCAGATGGTCCCATGATGTAACCATGGCACCAAGGGTGCTTTTACTCAGCTCATGCCAAGTCTGCAGTTTGTATTTCCCTTTGAAAGATATAGTCTGAAAATACAGTTTGGAAATATTACAAAAATCACTAAACACATTTCTTCTTTACATTCTTTGAAGTAGAATGGCCTGGGGCTTAAGGACCGATAAATATGCAGATAGAATGGAGACGAAAACTCCAGTAAACCCAGAATTGACTGCGTGAGACAGTACTTTAGTGTCACATCATTAAAGCAAGAGTAGTACAGAGGAGGGAGAGGACTAAGGGCATAGCAGAGTGAAGGGATAGGAAGGGGAGTGGAACTCTGGGAAGCTGCAGAGATTAAGCTTCCTGAAAGGGAAATTTATTTTTCCTGAACTGCATTCACCACTGCCTCTCCCCTATGAATTTCAATTTAAAATGTGATCGAGTGAGAGCAGCAGCCTGCATTACATGGTTGCATTATACTGAATAGGAAAAAGACGTCGCCCGCACTGGGTGATTTCATTCTGTGCCTTGCCAAAAGCTCTGGCCAGGATGGGGTTAACCCTCCCTGCCCCTGTTTGCTTTCCCCCATCCCCGCCCTATGCACACACCCCTTGATTGTTGCACTGTGGTCTAAGGGCTGGGCTACACTATGGGAAGGGGAGGAGTTGACCTAAGATACGCAACTCAGCTACGCAAATAGAATAGTTGAAGTTGCAGTACCTTAGGTCGACTTACCTGGCTGTCCCCACGGCAGCAGGTCAACTGCGGCCGCTCCCCGACCGACTCCGCTTACTCTTCCTGCCGAGGGGGAGTGCAGGCGTCGATTCAGGAATCGGTTTATCACGTCTAGATGAGATGCGATAAATCAATCCCCAAAACATCGAGCACTACCCGCCGATTTGGCAGGTAGTGTAGCTGTACCCAAAGTCTTTGGCTCCATTGTACAGCTGGGGAACTGAAGCACGGACCAATTAAAGGAGTTGCCCAAGGTCACAGTGGAAGCCTTGGGCAGAAGAAGGAGTTGAATCCAAGTTTCTTAAGTCCAATCTAGAGCCCTAAGCACTGGACCGTCCTTTTAGAAGAGGGATAGTAGTAGCTCCTTTGTCTGCATTGTCTCATTAGACTGTAAACTATGGAGGGCAGACACTGTCTCTTATGAGTGGTGGATCTCAGTTGGATACTATTGTCTTATGATTAATAGCTTACCTCCTGGGGGTCAGAAGACTGTGACAGATAAGACAATATCCTGGACAACCCTTATGGAATTAAGTATTTTAGGAGTCCGTTGTTTTAAAATTGCAATTGTTTGTGTTATTTTTGTGGAATTCTGTGTCACTTCTCTAGGAAATATGATTAATTAAATCTCTGGGAAGTATTAGGAACTCTGAGGACTTTGGGGGACAAGTGTGAAGTTGATTTCCTAGGTAATACTTAGGGTTGAGGAGAACTCAAATGACCTGTCTTGCTTTTTTGAAGCTTTGCCTTGAGCAGAAAACCATTCTCTGTTTCATAATGGTCTCCTCAAAGGCCCAAACTGGATAAAGGAGTCATGAGGGTGTTTGTTCTGACCTGAAGCTGTGATAAACTTGTGACCACAGGCAAAGCCCCTGTCTGGGGTTTGAAATGCTAATCACCAAGCAGAGCCATTGCTGGAGTTGGAGTGAGCTCTGGTTAGCTTGTTTGCACACATGTAGGTTCTTTTATTGTTTTTAATGTTTTCCCTGGATTGCTTTTATCTTAAGAATAAAATGTGCTTACTTAGAAATAGCTATTTGGTAGCTATACTGTGGGAATTACACTGTCTTGCCTTTTCTTCAGAGACGGTATACTATCTGTTTAGGCAGCGTATCTTTTTGAGGGGATCACACAGAGTATACAGGGAAATGTTCAACCTGGAAATACCATGGTCAGAAGAGAGACACACATCTCAATCCAAGAGAGCTAAAAGCTGAGGACCCAGACGCCTAGGGTAGGTGCTCTTTCTGGGTCACTGAGGGGAAATACAGGTATATTTGCCCTGACAAGGACAAATGGCTTAACTAAGATTTTTAGAGCCTTTTGAGATCCTTGGATGAAAAGCATTATTGAATTGGGAAGTACTGTAGTAATCAGGTTACTGTGCATGCATAACAGAACCCTCTGCTTGATTGTGTGTCATAGCTCCCATGGCACTGAGAGTCAGGAGAGTTTGAAGCTGAGGTGGTAGGGTCTTTTGCTTTTTAGAGCAGGAAGATCTAAGTTTCTAGCCCTGTTGCTGTCGTGAACTTGTGAGAGGTCATGGTATGTAGCGTGATGGCAACAATAAAATACTAGATAGTCCTGGATTTGTTGCATGCTTCTTTTATTTCTTTGATACTCTTAAATCTTGTCTCCCAGGAACACAAATGGAAAGAAGGCAGATGCTCTGTCGGAAGCTTAGTTCACACATGTAATCAGTGTATGATGATGCTCTTCTCCTTATCAATTATAAACAAGACAGTGAGATTTGCATAGAACATTGGCATCTGAGATTAACAAGCATGTTTTGCAAGGTGCTAGTCTCCAGGGGAGAAGTTTTAAAAAGGGTTCTCCCTTTCCTTTCCCACGATTATAAATCCCATCAGGTTGGGTGCTATTGTACACAGGAGTCTATTGTAAAAATGTATTATTGGGCAACTGGTGGAAACGTGTCAGAGATGTCAGGAGCCCTGATAATCCTTACAGTGTGCTTCAAAACAAAACATGAATTTAATTTGCCCACTGTCGCCTCTTGTGATCCGTTGAGTTACAGAAATTCTTTGCAGCAGTCTGTGTTTGAAACCCTGATATTTGGACAACAGCATTGTCAGAGTATTCCAGTCTGTCTGGAACTGGCGCCGGGCCTTTGGAGGCTGGATGACGATGATAGTCTCGCATTGATGTCGATGTACAAAGATTCAGCAAACACTAGTGTGGCCCTGCTGATTCACCTGCCCTTTGATTGGATTATAGTGGGAAAGGCATGAGCCATTCCAGTCCCCCTCTCTTGTCCATGCAAGCCATGTGCCGCACTGGTGCAGAAATTGTAACGAGTAGGACAACAACTGTGGATGCCAAAGGGCTAGGTTTGTGTCAGCAAGATGGGCTGAGACCACCAACTTATTTGCAGAGCTAAGCGAAGCCTGGGACAGGGTTTGTTTTCCAGATTTAAACCCGGAATTCGGGCTGGTTCTGATCCAGGCAGAGTTGAAGGGAATGGGGTAATTTGGGCTGATCACTAACTCCTGCAGGACATGGTCCCAATATTTGGTTGCCACCAACTTACCCTGTACTCAGAGCACCGAGAGAGAGAGAGAAGACTCTGTCTCTCGTACATAGAGATGGGTTCAATCTGGATCTGGATTTCAATTCTCTGCCCCACACCATTTGGAGATGGATTGGTTCAGGTTTTGCCTCTCTGCTAAGTCGTCCATTCCCTCGAGCAGAGTTGCACTGGAAGTCATTTAAGCAAGGGGCAGAATCCTCCTGTGACAACCCTGCATCCCCTTATTCACCACTGTCCTATAATTAGGGTATGTTTTGCACAAAGTATGGCTTCTGAGGTATCATTCTAAAAGTCTTGATCTGCTAGACAGTCATATCTCGTTGGATTGTATGTGCTACTGTTGTATGTGAAGTTATGAAGTTTGGCTGTGTATGTGCTACTTAAACATGTTGTGAGGTTGAAAACACCCACAGGCAGCCTTTTGGGTACAACAGTGAAAAGGCCAAATGATGTTAATGGCTTATTGAGGAAATGCACACAAGCACCAGGGTTACCCCAGGAACAGTGTACAATAGAAACCTCTCAAAGAGAGCACTAGATAGTGGGAACGTTTTGACCCAGGCCACAGCAAAAGAGCTTTCCAGTAAAAGTGGGAAGAAGATATAAAAGAGGGAAATGACATCGTGATGGTACCTCACTTTCCCCACAACACCCCACCTGGAAACACCTGAGGAACAAAGATTGAACTGGGGGAAGTGATGGTCCCAGGCTAGAGGGATTTCTAACCTGTGTATGAAAACCTGGGAAACCAAGCTACAAAGCAAAGGCAGCTTGTACCTTAAGAATGTGCCAGCCTGTTTATCGCTCAGGGTGAGAATTTGCTAATTCACCTCCTACCTGTCTAGTATGTTCAGCTCCGCTTGCTTTTTTGTTTTATTTACTAGGTAATCTGCTTTGTTCTGTTTGCTATCACTTAAAATCTATCTTTTTATAATTAATAAACTTATTTTATGTTTTAATCCAAACCAGTGAGTGTTTGACAAAGGTATCGGGGGGGAAATCTCAGCTTGGTTACCACAAATATGCGTAGTCCTTGTCACACTGAGCGGGAGGTGGACTGGTGTTAAACCCACATACTGGCCAGCTTTGACCAGGGCAGGACGGTACTGCTCTGGGGTCCTAGGCTGGTGGTTCAAGAGCCTGCATGTGACTGCAGCTGGGTGTGTCCCGACTTGTGTGAATGCTGGTGGAAGTGTGAGCTTGGAGGGCTTTGCAGCTTTTCACAGCAGCACCGTGTGAGAGGGAGCCCAGGCTGGTGGGTCAGAGGGCCAGTTTCAGGTGCCACCCCAAGGTGAACGTCTCACACCCCCCTTCATCCAAAGGGTCAAGGTAACGCAGTAATGCCCCACTGGAGGGATAGAGGGTATATGAGGCAAAGCCCATGCCCAGCAGCGGGACATGATAGGCTGTTTTCCAGGCATCAGGAAGGGAATGTGACCCTTTCCTGCTTCAGCTCCTACTGTCAGCAGAGCTGAGACGGTTGATTTCTCCTGACAGTGATGGCTGATGCATTTGCCTCCTGCAAAACACACCATGTGCCTTTGACACTCCGTCTGCAGACATGCTGCATGCACCATGCAACACCACAGCACGCCAAGTCCTGACGCCTGCATCGTTGCCCGCATCCTGCTCCCAATCAGGGAGCCAAAGGGTTAACTCTGCGTTCTGCCTGCTCTGCCAGATGGATTTCTTTCTCCTATTTTTGTGAACTTCAGCTCCACTTCTCGAGGTACTTGGCAGTGAATAGATTTAATACTTAACTATAGTCTATTCTCACACCTCACCTGCCTGAGGAGACGCAGGGAGTGATTTGCATATTTATTAAATATCTTCTACTAGGATACACAAACCGCATTGCTACATCTCGCTCCTGGTGCAGTCCTGCTGGCAGACAAAGCAATGAGAGGGGTAACACGGCATAAAGACACATTAAATATATGTTCTGACTCTCCGAGGAGGGTGGTGCAGGGAGGGGGGAGGGAGGGAGGGAAGCAAGGCAGATGGGAAGCCTGGATCCTCGAAGCTGAAAGGAAACAGGACAGATCGAGGCTAGGTGAAAGAGAATCTTCTAGCCGGAGTGACCATCACTTGCTAGTTGCCACGCTGTCACTGTGGGCTGGTGGACAGAATATTTTGGGGGCAGTTAAATATAGACGCAGCTTGAAGAAAAACTCTGGGTCCACCCACTTTCTCGGCTCTGCAGATCTGGATTTAAATCAGAAGGTCACTGCTGAGCCCTAGGGTCAGAATCAAAAGCCGCAATCAGAATTTTACCACCACCCTAGGTAATGTGAGGGAGGCCCATCACAAGGCTAGCAATGGGACCAAGTTTGGGGCCAGGTGGTGCAGAGAATGGGAGATGTGGAAGCAATAAGGCCGCTTGACTGAGGCACTTTCCTTCCCCATCACCCCTCCCTGTCTCAAATTCCTGAGACTTGGCAACTAAAAACGAACACTTCTGTGAAAATCCCCACTGGCTGCATGTGCCCCAGGGGAAGCCAGAATTAGATTCTCCTACTGCTTCTAAAATGCCGAGGGTAACATTTTCAAACACGTCAAAGTCACTTAGGCTCCTGAGTCCTATTTGCAAAAGTGCTTGAGGCACTGAGGAGTCTAAGGGTTTGTCATCACTTGAAAGACGGCAGCTGCACTGCTGTAGAGCTTCAGCGGAGACACTTCCTATGCCAGTCAGGGTTGGCAGAGGTAATTCACCTCCCCAAGAGTTGGTAGGTAGCTTCTGTTGACCTAGCCCTGTCTACACGGGCACTTAGGTCAGCTTAACTATGTCACTCAGGGGTGTGGATTTTTCATGTCCCTGAGCAAGGTAGTTAAGATCACCTAATTTTCTAGTGTAGACCTGGCCTAAGTTTCACTGAAAATTAACTGGACTAAGTTTTCTAAGGCCTATATCATCAAAGGTATATAGATGCCTAATTCCCCTGGGTCACTAGGCACATTTGGAAATCCCACTAAATTTCTAGGTGCCTAACTACCTTTGAAATCTGATCCTTGGGGACTTTTGAAAATTTGATCTTTGGTAATCAATGAAACTGGAACAAAGGAAGTTACCCTCCACAGACTAAGGGTTGGTCCAGACACACTTTTTGCACCAATTTAATATGGTTTTTTTCCTCCCAAATTAGTTAAATATTGCAAAAAACTGTGTAGAAACTCACTAGCATTTCAGAGGGCTATCAGCCAGAGCAAGGAGTTAACACTATGCATAAAACCTAACCTATATATTGCTGAGTGCTAGTCCCAGGTTTTTTCCTGATTTTTATACTACCTCAAGCAAACCCAATTTATCCCAGAAGTCACCGGCTCTGGCTATTCATTTCAACCCACCCTGGAATAGCTGGAGATTTCCCATAATGCTGTGACTAAAAGAATTAAAACCTCTCTCTTCATTTAAAGAAACCCCCACAAAAACACAACTAACTTGCATTGTTCTAGGAAACTCAACACCAATCCTTAATACAAAAATACCTTTAGTAAAACCACTTTCTTTTACATAGCCAACCCCAGACAGACAACTCCTGCAACAAAACCGTCAGGCAATTCTAGAACTACATTTCCCAAGAGAAAGCACTGGCCTGGGGTCAGAGTTCCTACTACCTAATCTAAAGGCCTTGATTTCAGATCACACATGGTTATAGAGCTGCTCTGGGCCTTGATTCAATAAATGTGTCTAACTTTAGGCCCACAAGCAATCTCACTGAATAGCTGTGGATGCTGCATTGACTTCAGTGCAACTATTCATGCACTTAAAAATAGGCAAGTGCTTAAGTGCCTTGCTGAATCAGAGCCGTAACTGGCAAGGAGGATGCCCAGGGTGAGTAGAACGTTCTACCTCTCAATGGCTATGTTGTAAAAGCAAAACCCGTAATTTACAAATCTCAGCCAACAAGATGTCTAGAGGGTGGAGCTCATTGATGGGGATAAGAAATTAACAGGATTCAAAAAGGGATTGGACAGGTAGATGGCTCTCAGTGTTAGAATAGTTTATGCTAACAACAGTTTTGGAAGAGATACTAAATCTTGTACTAGAGATCAGGATGAGACTTATTTTTGGGTATGGAGGCAGATTATCCAAAATCTGCTAACGCAAAGCATGGCACAGCCAGAGGCTGGATACTGGACTACATGGCCCCTAGTCTAATCCAGTCTGCAATTCCTATGTCCTTTGAAGTATCTTTAACAGGATATAAATGACAACTGTATCTATTAGTCTCTCTCTGGCTTTCATAGAAGGCGTGACTTCTATACTCAGCTTCCTATTCAGAAAGGACAAACCATTCATAGCAAACCTCTTCTGAAAGTACTCTTAAAGGTACAGACCACAGCCTTTGGACGCCTTAGTTTTATCCAATATTCTCACTGCTGTAGGGTAAGATTTGCATAATTCAGGATTATTCCAGGATGCACCAAGCAAAACCAAGTCATCTGGCTGGAAAAAGAGAAGCAAAAACAATTTGCTTCCACACAGGAGCAAAGGCACTTAAGCACTTGCTTATTTTTAAGCACATGAATAGTTGCACTGAAGTCAATGCAGCATCCACAGCTAATGAAATCATGACCCCATTGAAATAAGTGGGAAATTTACCCCTGACTTCAGGGGAGTTAGGATTTCACCCCCTTCACATACGCTGCCTGTGGCCTGTATTTCCTATTACATGCAGTTCTATAGTCCTACTAATGGACACTACTTAAAGCCAGCATTTAGATCACAAACAAATGCTAGCTAGCTGGTTAAAGGTTTCCATGCTTCATGCAACCCTTCTATTCCCAAGCTAACACATACACCATCAGAGGTCCCCAATGATACATAATAATTTATAGCTGCTGCTCACTGACTAGCAAAGTTCTAGTGCTTTTTAGGGGTGACAAGGAGAAGAGTTTCAGGGAAATAGGGCGAGGGATAGGGTATATAAGAGGGCTTCAGGACCTCTGAGTTCCAGGCCCAACTCTGTAATTGACTGTGTGATCTGGAGGTAAGTCACTTCCCTGTTTTTGAACCACAGTTTTGCTTGTAAAAGTGTGTGTGTGTAATGACTTACCGATCTCACGCAGGCAATGTGAGGTTTAATTCATTTATAGCTGTAAAGTGCTTTGGGAATGTTGGCTGAAAGACGCTATGGACGTGCAAATTATTGTTGAGAGAGTCACTGCTCTCTGAGAACTGCAGTTCTAATAGGATGTAATTTATCAACACAAGGCAAGTCTGTTTTACACAGTGTCTTTAATACAAATCCTGAGGTAAGGCAGAGTTAAATAATGCTCTGGGATGGATGTCTCTCAACTCTACACTCTAGGCCCAGCACAAGCAGTGGAGCTAGAGGCAAGAATTGCTAGCTGGCCTGTGCTATGTAGGTATGGTTGCCAGGTGTCCGGAATGCCTGGCTGAAAAGGGACCTTGGTGGCTCTGCCTACCGGGCCGTTAAAAGTCTGGTTGGCAGCACAGCAGGGCTAAGGCAGGCTTCCAGCCTGCCCTGGCTCTGCACGGCTCCCGGAAGCGGCCACCAGGTCCCCACAGCCCATAGGAAAAGGAGGCTTCACCCTAAGGGGAACCTGGGAACTGTGACTGATGGGAGCTGCAGAGGCAGCGCCTGTGAGTGAGAGGCAGCATGGATTCTATTCTTGGGCGAGTCACTTCTCCCCCACCCCCTTTGTCCATTTTTATTGAAAGCTCATGGGCCAGGGACTGTCTCTCACTGCATGTAACAGGTCTAGAACAATTGGTCCCTGATTTCAATTGGGCCTCTGGGTGCTATTACGATACCAATAACACTGGGGAGGCAGCTGCTGTGTTCCACAGCCCTTCTCTGTATGATCTGTGTCCCTCTCTCCCCCCAGCACATCGTGGGAAGTGTTATCCCTACTTCACAGATGAGGAACTGAAGCACGCAATGGTTAAATGACTCCCCCAAGGAGCCTCCGGGACTTGAACCCAGCTCTCCCGACACCCAGTCTGCTGCCTTGACCACTAGCTCAGCTACCACCTTGTGTGCCCCTCCTGTCTTCGTTCGATGGGTAATGAAAGGCCTCCAGGCTCTGGGTTTGCCAAGTACAGCACTTAGAAGAAGATCAGCCTTTGCTTCCGGCAGCACCAAAGGCCAATCTCCATGGCTGGGCAGGTGGCTTGGCCTTGGCTGCTTCCCTCCTTTGCCTGGCACCTTAAGACTCAGCACGGTTGCCAGTTTTGGTTGGCTGTATTTCTGGAGCTTTCATCCCGTGGCAATTTTCCATTCAAGATTCATCCTCAATTCCTGGAGAGTCCAGGACAAGCCTGGAAGGCTGGCAGCTACTACTATTAAGCCTCCCCTGGACTGCCCAGGGGTTGACTATTAAACGTCCCCCTGGAACTGCCCCATCTCAATTATTAAACCCCCGTGGGAGACAAATTGCTTTACAATGGAAATGCCTCTGGATTTTTATTTCATTTTATTTTTATTAAGCGCATTGCGGGGAGGAAGGCTGGCTCGGGACCTGTTTGCTCTTCAGAGCCTGTTTGCTCCTGCCCCTCTTGCTTCCTTGGCACTGAAGTGGGGATGGGGAGAGGGAGCTGGAGGGAAGCCCGTCATTACATATCTCTGGGTTTCCGAGGTTCCGAGCACCCGCTGCGCCAGCTGAAGTCAAGAGAAGATGCAGCTGGGCAGTATCTCGGAAAAGCAGGTGCCCATATGGTTTAGGGTGACCCAACAGCGAATGTGAAAAATTGGGACAGGGTTGGGGGTAATAGGAGTCTATATAAGAGAGAGACCCAAAAATCGGGACTGTCCCTATAAAATTGGGACATCTGGTCACCCTAATATGGTTTCAGGCAGCGCTTCAACGAGGATTGAGAGCTCATGAGAGGGAAGGGCCGGGACCAGAACTCTGGATTGGAGCCCCTCTCCCCTGAGCACCTGGGAAATTCAGACCTGCATCCAGACATTAGGGCTTGGGTTTATCTCTGCTTCATGGGGCTGGGCAGCTTCATGCTTGGCTCAGACCAGAGGGTGGAGGGTAGTAGAGCCAAACAAGAGCAAACAATAAGGCTTTGGGGAGCCTCCTCGCAGAGCCCACTCTGCGGCTGGTGTAAATCAGTCACTATCAATCAGATCCAACCCAGGATCTCAGGGTTTAGGTGCTGGAGCAGCAACGGGTCATCTGAGAAGGACAGATCCCAGCTGGATTGTTTAGCTGGGCTTAAGGAGAAAGAGGCTCAAGGTTGCTGACTGGTCTCAGATGCTGTTTGTTGTTGCTCAGTGATTAGTGCGGGGAGTGTGGAGGTGTCGGTACGGCTGCTGGACGGGGGAGTGACTGACTATGATAGAGCAGATCTTCATGTCTCTTCCTGCAGAAGTGGATCTGTTTGTCAAACTGGATTTAAACGCCCTCAAACTTCAGGGAAGTTTGAAGTAGGCCGTAAATTCATTGCTCACATCCATCCCTACAAAGTGGATTCAGACAGTCACCCCGAGGCAAACTCCTTCGGGCTCTGGGGACGCTGAAGTCTAGATCTTGCTCCATGCTTTGTGGTGTGGTCCTGTGTCTCGGGGCAGGTGACTGGTTTGCTGTGTGCTACCAACACTCATCCGCCACCAATCCTGCTGCCGGGTTTGTCTTTCCACCCTTTCTGGACGCACACCGCCGTGTCGGAGAATGCTGACTGGCTAGCATTGCTGCGCCGTCTGTCCAGCAAGCCGCGCTTTGCCAGCTCTGCACTAGGGATGAACCGCAGGGTGTGGTTATTTGGCTAGACTTCTCAGGTGTACGCCACTGCTTTCAATTCACTGGGTTCACCTCTTTGGATGTTCTGCACCTGTCCAGAAAAGTGATACCCAGCAGACCCTGAAGTCAGATGTCTCATGTCCTGTTGCATTAGTTGGCAGGCTGAGGGAAACCATCTGGTCCCTGAGAGTACACCAGGTCTGGTACCCCAGGGGTTAATGTTGTTGGCCTCTATCTTGATCCTACTAGCAGAGACACAAGAGCCAGAAAGAGTCTTTATACAGCAGCCTCTCTCTGTAAAGGTCCAAGAAAGGGACATGTCGACACCAGAGTTCTGCTTGGAACCCAGTGGCTCGTGGTGGGACGACTACCGCCATCAGCTGAAACCTAATTTCCTCCTCCCCAGACACCAGAGAGAACATTTGAGCTTTCAGCACACTGCGGCGGGCAGTGAGACTGAGAAAAGGACTTGACGGGCTTTTCCCTTTGTGCAACGCAAGCGAGTAATAATAACGCGCGTTGGCAGAGACCTACCAGAGCTGGTGAGGCTGGAGATGTCAGCAGGGTTCTGCTGACCCTGCCATTGTTACCACCTGAAGGGAAAGGGCCTCTATCAAATATTGAAAGGAACTAATAGAAAGCTCGACAGCATGACTAATGGAGTGGAGAGCGGAGATGGGGAGAGCCAGCCAGGCAGGCAGCTCCCAGGCCCGCTGGATTGCCGCTTGCTTTGTTCCGAGTTGTCAGTGGATGCGAAAACCCAGGCTGCTCGGCGGCCAAGCGAGGCATGAGCAATGTACAGGTGCATCCGCGGGAGGGAGCAGGAGTGAAGATGCAAAGCGGGGCAGCAGTTGCACCAATGGGTCGGGTGTTTGGGGGAAGGAAGAGAAGCCAAAGGAACAGGAGCTGCCCAGTTGGTTTTCCCCCAACCTCTAGCTTCACATTTTCTCTAACTCGTGAGGCCGCGATGCATCACGGTGACCAGCCTGTGGCCGAGGAGGCCTGGATGGGGACCTCTGTGGAACCCGTCAGCGTTGCCCCCTATTCAGAAATGGGAGTTCACTGGTTCAGACCTTCCCCACGCTGCCAAGCTCCTCTGGTCCTGTGGAGCAAGGTGCCAAATCCAGATATTGATTTGTGGAGCATTGCTGTGTGCCTGTCGAGCAGCTGCCATGTTCCATTCCCGAGGTGGCTGCAGTTCAGTGGTGGGTCAAGCCATCCTCAAGTGCAGGACCACCGAGATTCTTGTCCAGGGGAGGCCATTGTCCTCTTTTTTTTTTTTTTTTTTTTTTTTTGAGCTGTGTTTGCTAGTAGTGAAGGCTCAACCTTGCCAAAAGCCTGTACCCCCAGGTACTGTCACCCCTTCCAAACTCTGATGGGCCGCTGGAGCCTGTGGATGATTGCAAAGAATGGCCTCATGGTGGCCGCTGGGTAGTTTCCTTCTGGCGTTCCTCTGTACAGTGAATAGCGAGCTGGGATCTACTCCCCCAGGACAGGGATTGCAGTGACTCAATCCATCCTCTTCCGCTCTGCTCCACTGCGAAGTGGTGCCTACTGAGGAGCAACGTTGCCGAGTGGATAGAGAACCGGGCAAGGACTCGGGAGATCTGTGTTCTCTTCCCGGGTCTGCTGGGTGACCTTGGGGCAAGTCATGTCACCTCTTGGTGCCTCAGCTTCCCCATCTGTAAATTGGGGGTAATGATACTGAACCTCCTCTGATCAAGCGCTTTCAGATCTACTGAGGGAAAACTCACTAGGTATTATTATTGCTGCTGCTTATCTGCTTTCACCCTGCATTACCGCTCAGCTCCAAGTCTATTACTGCTCTCACCTGATTACTGATGGCTTCCCTTTCTCTGGCACCCCTGCCCGTTAATAAAATATTGTAATTTACATTCTGTAGCCCTGATTAGACAAGTCTTGGGAGCGAGGGGGATGGGAGAGAGGGATAGCCCTGTCTCCCTGGTTCTGAGGGGCAGAGAGGCTATGTCGGGGGGGTTTCTCTTTCCTCCTGAAGAGCTGTCAGAATCGTTTGTGTGTAGGTAGATTGGCAGACAGCTGACGGAACTAATTGGCAAGCCAGGCCAGAGCGCTGCTCCAGCCTCTCTGCTCTGAGTTGGGGTTACTACCTTGGCTCCGACAACAGGAGAGGAGCTGGGAGCAAGAGGATGAGCTAGGAGTCTAGGCCGACCTGCGACCAGGGCTCTGCTCCCTTGCACTGGATCTAAGTGAACTTTTGCATGAATCACAGCACAGTTGTGCCCAGAGAGAAACAAGGTGAAGGAAGAGCCAGACTCCTGACACCAGCATCGTCGCTTCCAGAAGTAGGAGGCAGACCCCTAAACCTGTCGTGCGATTGGCTTAGAAATCACGAGATCTTAAAAGTGCCGCAGTCGGGATCTCTTTAATCGGCATGATGGTGCAAGAGCCTGGAGGGGTCATGTTTCCAAGCTTTTCACTGCAGCTGCCAGGCCAGAAATGGACTTTTTTTTAAAGAATGAATGCAGAGATTCACACACATTCACATGAATCCAGGGGCTGGAGCGTTAATAAAAGCACCTGATACAATGAGACTCATGACCAAGTCATGAGAGCTGGCAAAACAACCTGGAAATGGCTGCCTGGCCCACTTCCTGCCCCTTTGTAGGCCTCAGGTCCCTAGTTTCCAGGGCCTGCTGTGTATTTTGTTCCTCTATCTTCTCATTCCGTGCAATGAGCCCACTAACCCATCCAATAGAAGGCGCCATTGATTGTAACCCTTCACCCTGCACAAAGGCCCGGTGGAGCCAGGAAGGTCTTCAGGGGGACCTGCCACAGAAATAGTGGCTAGCAGTGGGAACAGGTGCATAAACAAACGCTTTCCAATATGGCTGGGTGGAGGGGTTGGTGTGAGGGACACAAAATGGTTCAGAGAAAGGGAGGTTCTTTTATCTAATAGCCCTGCTCCTGTGTGCGCCTGGCTCTGCAGAACTGTTGACATCCTTTCTGTCCAGGTCTATAGAGCCAAAATCTGTCTTAAAGAGGAGGCATCTATGAAAGAAAACAGCTACAGCCATAAACATACAGATTCCACACAGCTTGACTCCCAGCTTTGTCTCACTTGTTTATCAGGGTCCACATCATGCCTGGAACTCTTCACAGCATGCAGAGACATCTAGTGGCTGCATAATGTATCGAAAGTTAATCTATCATTGCACCTTCCACTGGCTGGGACTTTTCAAATGCCATAACCCACACCTTTCACCTGCACTTCCCCAGCATTGTCATGGCCACTTGTTCTCTGTGCCTACCCCCGCACTTCTGGTCCATCGATATGTCGCTGCACTGTGTAGGGGCAGGGTGACCCCAGCTGCCCAGCTCAGAGTTTGGGTGCAGATGCGGAGACTGGGGAGATCTTGGCTCTGAAAACCAGGTAGCAGCTTCTTTACAATCCTTGCATTCTGGGGAGCCTTTTCCTTTCTCCCGTCTGCTGTCTCTCTCTCTTGACTCTCCTTTCTTCTCTCATTCATTGTCTTCTGGTCTTTCGTTGTTGTTTCATTGTTGCCATTTGGTTTTGAAATCCCTTCTCTTTGCCTCTGCACCACAGGGATTGAAAGTTTCCTAGTCAGTTACTGTATAATTAGCCACAGCTGGAGTCTAACCCCCTCGCCAGGCAAGGACAGGCCTCTTGAGGTCAGATTTGACTTTGTACAAGTTAGATTCTCTCTTGCTGTTCTTTGTTGGTGGATAATAAGGAGTAGGGGGAAGGGGGTGTCAGAGATTCCAAGATTATAAAGCCGGAAGACACCATTGTGATCCTCCAGTCTGACTTTGCAGATAACACAGGCCATGGGACTTCCCCTGAATTAACTCCTGTTGGAACTAGATCGTATCTTCTAGAAAAACATCCACTCTTGATTGCAAAAATGCCAGTGCTGGAAAATCCAGCATGAACCTTAGGACACTGTTCCGGTGGTTAATTACCCTCCTTGTGAGAACACTGCACCTTAGCTTTAGACTGAGGGCGCCAGCAGTGTCTTGAGAAAGGATGATCCCCACCCCCTGGTTTGCCTTCCCAGCCTTAATTCTCTCTTCAGTTTGGCAACAATCAACCTAGTGCAGTGGTTCTCAACTGGCAGCCCATAGGCCACTTGCGGCCCAATCAGTACACAGCTACGGTCCATGTGACATCCTCAGGGCCACAGGTAGCATTGGATGTGGCCCACAGTGGTCAATAGGTGAGGGCTAGTGATGGACTCTGTTACAAGTGCATGTCCTGGGCATTCTGTACTGAGGCTGGTGGACACAGACAGACCCTGTGGTTCTCTCCGGTTCTCTAGCACCGCCCTAGACTAACCCAGTCAGCGCTGCTGAGCAGTCTGGTCCAAAGCCCATTGACATCAATGGGAGTCTTGCCGTTGATCTCCATGGGTCTTGGATCCGACCCTAAAGCCTGGCCTGTCTTGGAAGGGATGGTTGGTCTTTTCTCAGGCAGGGCCAGCCACAGACTGGGAGACTTGCCCAGAGTGGCTATCGACACAGGAGCTTGCTGGGAGCACAAAGCCCAGGCTTATCCCCTTAGAGGGATGAATAGGCTCGGTCCAGGGTGGGGAACAGGTACAGAAAGCTAGACAGGTACCACCCATGGTTTGGGGAGTTGCAGATTCTAGGCTGGTTCCCACCTCTGTGAACCAAGCCCTGTATTCCAGTATCCCCGGGCGTGGAGGAAGTTTGGACTCGCTCCAGGTCTGCATCAGAATTGTTCAGATTGGGCACTTCTCTCGTTCAAAGGGAAGGTAATTATGATGAAGGATGTCAAATCAATGGCACTGGACCGCCTACCTCTCAATCCACTCCTGGAGGGAGCGCCAATAAATGGGATCACATAGGACTCCAAGGCCCAACCAAACTTTGGCTTTTGGACCCTAGTCCACATGTATAAAATGGATCTGATGACTGTGGTGTCTGGCGCTCTGTGACCAGGGATTTGTTACAGCTTCTTAGGCCTCCCAGGGCTAAGTACCGAACCAAAATAATGAGAAGTAGGCAGTGGAAAGGCCATCAGGCAAGGCTATGGGTGGGGTTTTAATGGTACAAGCTGCTCTGCCAAGGGGCAGCCCAGAAGGGGCTGGCAGGGGGCAGCCAACTGGGAGATGCATGGACTCGGAGCATCTCACAGACAGCTTCCACGAAGACCCCCCGGCTGGATTTTGAAAGCTGTCCTTGGCAGGCAGAAGGCCATCCCTAACGAGGCCTAGGTCACGGGGATGGCTGGCAGAACCAGAGGCAGGATTGTTTCACGGGGCCCTTAACATATTTCATGGATAATTTCACAATTATTCATCGGGACAAAGAAAATCCCAAACCCTCCTTAATCAGCCTCTGAGCTCTGAGCCTCATCTGCTTATCTCTGCTTCCCTGCTAATCGCTTACCACTGCGCTGACTCGCTTGCTTTGTTCAGAGCGACTGCTCCCCAGTTGTACGGTGGCTGCTTGGGATGGATTTTTGTCCCTTCTCCCTTTTGTCCCTTGTCGCAGTGCCGGCTATGTCTTCCATGTCTCACCGCCGCCGGGTCCTTCTGATCCGCCACCTCAGCCGTTTGGAACAGGGCGATTCCCAGCTCACTCGCTGTCGTTGAACCAAAATGATGATGCTGATGGAGCAGTTTCTTTTTATGAAAGATACTCAGAATATTGCTCTAGAATCTGAAAAACAAACCAACAAAATCGCCGGACCGTGGGGTTCTTTTTTGTACCATAGATTGAGGACTTTATGAATAATAACATCTACCTCTTATAGCACTTTTCACCAGTAAATCACAAAACGCTTTACAAAGGAAGGTGACTATCCTTGCACTCCGCAGCTGTCATGCCTTACAGGGCCTGCAGCTCTGGGGCGGCTCCCCCTACATGGTTATACCGGTATAAAAATTGTGTGTAGACCAGGCCTACTCTAGATTTAAACTGATTTAAGAGTGTCCACACACAAAATTGACCCACTGTAAAATTGTACCTTTATGCCGGGTCTACGCACGGTTTTTGTAGTGGTTTAACTATTTTTCTACCAATATAGTTATCCTAGTACAACCCGTAGTGTGGATGCAGCTATACTGATGTAAAGGTACTTGGACTGGTTTAGCTCATTCCCCTTCTAGTACAGGGGACCATTATACCGCTATAATTGTATCCTCATTATAATTATTCTTACTACCAGAGTGTCTAGGAGCCCCCGTCATGGACCTGGACCCCATCATGCTAGGCACAAACACAAAGCAGGGTTGAAGCATTTGAATTCTGCCCGTATAGTTAAAGAGGTACCTCAGCTGGCAGTTTTCTGCAGGCGAGCTAGCGGAGGGGAGTTTTGCAACGGGGAGAGGGGGCAGCGGCCTGGACTCTGAGTGAGAACGTTGCTAGCAACTCCACGTGTGGGTTCCAGAATGTGGAGCAATTTGGTTGGATTCTGAAGGAATCTGTACACAGCAGGGAGCTTGCAGGAGACGACCCACCTCCTGCTGGGGGTTAGGCTCCTATGGGACATACATGGAAGGCTCCTCTCATTTCAAAGTGCAGGAGCCCAGCTTGACTCCGGTTATATCCTCTGAGGTCTGTAGGGCCTGAGCCAAATCCCGTTCATGGCAAGGCTCCCACTTGTTGTAGATAGAGAACCTGAAACATAAGCCCTTATCGCGGAGTCCGGAGTCCTGGACTTAAGCAGAGGTCAGAGCTTTGCTGATATGAAGCAAAATCAGGATGTGAGCTAAAGGCAGGCCCTGCTCACAGAATCTGGCAAGAAAAGGGCTGATATTGCAAAAACCCACATTCCTAAGAAAGGCTAGGCACCAGGACACACACACACACACATCCCAGAAGGGTGGTAGCAGAACACCCCATACCTGGTATGGTACAAACACCCCCCTCAAAGGTAACGAGAACACACTGACCCCTCCGAAAGGTGAGCTCGGGATGACAGTGTGGTAGATAACCAGGTTTTGATCGAACCGACAGGTACAAAATGATAGGTGATGGTTAGGGTGATGTTGCACCCCATAATGCTTTATAGAAATATGCTTATGAGTGTAACTATGACAGAACTGGAATATATTTTATGCTAGATATGCTATGTAACATATCTTGGCAAAGGCTGTGTTCTACCGAATGTATTCATCCTATTCGTAGGCATGTATCATTTTTATATCTGAAGTTAGGAGCGTTGGCTCTATGCCTGTATTTAAAGTGTTTGCTGCAGAAAGCACCTAAGGTAGATTTGGTCAACGGAGCATGAAGGGATTATTCTGGTAATTGGGAGTATTTAGCTAACAGCGGACATTGGGAGACCCCAATCTACATCTGAGCTTTCCTGGGAACATTCAGGCTAACATGTGGGCAATGGCTCGGCCTGTAGAGAACTGAGTCATGCATGGACATGTGACTTGCCCATGTGACTCCAAAACTCCATTTTGTAGATGTGATTCTGCACAGGAGAACATAAGGGGTTTTCACCCACAAGAGAGACTATATAAGGCCCTGGGAAACCCCTCCATTTTGTCTTAAGCTGGCTCAAGAGATAGCTTTTCCACCCCAAAGAGATGCCTGAAGGAAACTGGAACAAAGGATAGTAAGTACAGGGGTGTGAATGATTGCTGGACTCAGACTAGGAAGGAGTTTAGTCTGTCAAAGAGGCTTATTAAACATCTCTGAGGGTGAGATTTATCTGCATTTCATTTCCTACTGTATTAGGCTTAGACTTGCCTGTTTTATTTTGCTTGGTAACTAACTTTGTTCTGTCTGTTATTACTTGGAACCACTTAAATCCTACTTTTTATATTTAATAACATCACTTTTTACTTATGAATTAACCCAGAGCAAGTAATTAATTCCTGGAGGAGCAAACAGCTGCGCAACTCTCTCTATCAGTGTTATAGAGGGTGAATAATTTGAGTTTACCCTGTACAGATGTTCCCCAAATTACATAAACCCGACATATGCAAATCTGATCTTACAGAACAAGTTCCGTAAGCTAGAAATAGGAGGGTTGGGGTTTTTTTGCACGTAATGGTCGGAGATACGTTTCTGACTTACGCAAAATGCGAGTTACGCCAGGTGTTCTGGAATGGAACGCTTGCGTAAGTCAGCGAACGTCTGTATAAGCTTTATACAGAGTAAAATGGATTTATTTGGGGTTTAGATTCCATTGGGAACTGGGTTTATGAGTGTTGGAGACAGGAGCACTTTTAAGCTGTTTTCAGTTAAGCCTGCATTTTGTGGGGGACGTGGTTCAGACCTGGGTCTGTGTTTGTAGCAGGCTAGCATTTCTGGCAGAGCCAGGCGATAAACCTGACCAAGTGCCTTCGCTACGAGCCAAGTGTGAGGATGTATTGGGCCATTCGATCAAAGTCTGCTGGCACCGCTATCTGTGTGGAGCTGGGGCAGCACACCGATAGAACACACCTACGTAGTCAAACATCTGGCCACAAACCTGAAACCGCTGTACTTTGGATCAAACCCCAAGTGCATACGCACACCCCACTGTTGCAAAGGGCTTTGAGTGCCCTGGGTGGAAGTGGCAAGGGGGGGATGGAGTGCCACCCATGCATGAATGGGGATCTAGAGACCTGGATTCTAGTCCCAGCTTTCTCATTGACAAGCTGCATAAACTCACGACTTGGCTCTGTACCTCAGTTTCCCCATCTGTAAAATGGGAATAATAACAGCGCCACTTGTTATGCTGAGGGACATTTTATCAGTATACATTGGGAGCCAGATAACACAACCCCGAGTGCCATAGAAATGCCTATAAATAAATACTCTCAGGCCAAATCCTCTTTATCAGCTCCATTCCGCCTTAATCTTCACATTCTTCTCAGGGCTTAATCCTCCTGTTTTCTTCCAATTCCTTTTCTACCATCTATGTTCCTTCCTGGGGCTCCCTCTTCTCCTTGGCCAGAAGCCTTCAGCCTCGCCAATGGAAAGCATCTCTCTGGCTTGTTCATCTCAGGCGGATGTCTCGGGAAGGCTGTAGGTAGCCCCTGATTGTACCGGCAGCTCCATGCTTACCCTTTCAATTACATGGTAATGCACGTTAAAATTACAAATTTATTTATAGTTGTTTTTTTTTTTACTCTGCAATTTTTTACAGCTCATCTGCTGTAACAAATTCTACTTCATAAAGCAAAGGAACAAGTTGTTATTACCTTATGGAAATAAACGCCAGCAGCTGATCTTTATTCCGGGCCTCGGCGTTTGTCTCCTGGCATACTTAATACAGTTTCAATCAAAGCGCCGGATTTGTTCCAGTCACTGAGGACAGAGGAAACTCAGCTCAGGGGTTTTGCTTTTATTTTCTTCCCTCTCCACCCCCGTTCGATGTAATTTACTCCATCGCCGACCCCTTGTTATTTGTTCGCCTTGGATAGAGTGAGAAAGGGTGGTAATGTGTTTGCTCCGTGCGGCCCAGTGGTTCTGAGGAGACTCGAGCAAGGGTTTCTGGACCTCCGGGGAGCGTTCTGTTCCAGGAGTAGGAGGAGATTGGAGCTGGTTGCCAGCACCTTTCTTCTTGGCGACCTTGGTCTTTCCTTTCTAACTGGAGGAGCAGAGCAATTGCTCTGTTTTTACTTTTAGTTTGGTAGGTTGGTGTTCTTGAGACAGATGCTCAGGGCTACTGTGGGGAAGATGAAAATTCATATTTATAAACCAGTAGGCCTCAAACTCAAGCCTGGCCCCCACAGTGCAGCGCTGCACGTACACGCAGGGAAAAGGAGCCCTGCCCTGAAGCACTCACTGTCTAACTTGTCGAGGCCCGGGAGGGGAAACTGAGGCACGGAGCAGGGACATGTACTGGCCTAAGATTACACAGCATGTCGGTGGCAAAGACAGGAAGAACTCAGGTCTCTGGAGCTCTACGCCGGTGTCTACCTGCAGGCAACGGCGCCAAAGGGAGTTTTGCCCTTTGGGAGGAAAATGAGCCCTTCCTTCTCTTAAGGGCCCAATCGTGTGTGGTGAGGAGCCCCCTACATTCTCACTGGAGGCAGACAGCACCACACAGGATCAGGCCCTTGCTCTCAGGTGCAGGAGTGCTCAGCTTCCTGGAGGAGACAGATTTTAGGGGTGCGTGGAGAGCCTGGCTGCTCAGCTGCTCTGCCGAACAAAAAAAAAAAAAGAAGCAACAAGCTACAAGCCAAACAAGCCAAAAGCTAAAAGCCCAAAACTAGCCAACAAGCAACTCCCAAGCCAGTTAAGCCCAAAACAAGCCCATCTCTGCTTTTTTTCATGTGTTTGGCATGTCTGCCTAGGATGGGAATATGAAGCAGCTGCAGGTCGGGACCGATGGGCATTGGCAGAGCTGAAGAGGCAAAGGGAAATTTCACACAAAACCCGCTAGCCCTCTCTGGCTGTACCCACAACCAGCTCCCGGCACCAAGTCCCTTGCACACAGGAGCTGGGGGTGGGAGGTGTTTGAGGGGGGTCTCTCAGAACCGTTTCTCTGTCTGAGTCCGTGACTCAGCAGACTCCCCCTCCCCTCAATCACTTTAAAAACCAGATCTCCACACCCTTAATCTCCTCAAGTGCTTCTGCTCTTCACAGTCCAACCAAATATTAGCTCCACCCACTAACCCCACTCCAACCAAGTTGCATTAAGCAGAAAGCCTGCGTTTTACATTACTTCCCAGACGACCGAGCGTTGTTATAACAACCCAGTGCAAATCTCTTCCCCCCCTCACTGACACACACATACTCAGTTCCTCTCCCCCAGGTCTCCCGCCCAATCCGCTGCCATTTCAGACTGACTCTTATTAGCGCCAGTCTGTCCTTTGCTTTCAGAAATGACCGCTCACCGCAGGCCAGGTTTAAGGAGCTTAGAAACGCAGAGGGTTTAATGGGAAACCTCTCTCTGTGCTGGAAAATGCTCTCCGTGGCTTTTCCATGTTCTTTGCCTTGAGCCCCGCTAGCCCCCGCTTGGTTTTTGTCTATTTAGAGGCATCACCCCTTTCTCCACTAGCCTCAGGACATCTACTTGATTCTCACTGCCAGGGGCTGACTTCCTGGGGTAATGAAGCACACGAGAGTTACTCCAATTTCTTTCCAAACCCCTCTCCCTCTGTAATCCCCGTATCCGCTATTTAGCCGACGCTGGTTCTGAGCATCAGCAGAGCCACAGGCTAGGGAAGGCATGACCCACTTGGGTGCTCGTTCACCTGTTCTGGGCAGGTAGGGTTTCAGTCAAAGAGGAGCCCAGTGTTGTCAACTGTCATGATTGTATTGTTCATCCGGTGAGATCTGATGCTTTTCTTAAAGCCCTAACTCTGGCTATAAAACAAACTTCCTGAGATCAAGTTGTCTAGAATGAACTATTTCAGTAAAAAAATATTACCCCTAATATTGTTAACTTGGTACAAAACCAGTGCGTAGACCAGTCCTACAAGATTTGGCAATTCAGTTTCACTCTCCAGGAAAAGTCTTAGGATCAATGTTTAGACTGCTTGAAATGTTTCAAAATTTGAAATTTCAACACAAGAAAAAAATAGGAAATAATCTGCTTTCAAACAGTTATTGTTCCTGACCTGGCTATAATATATCGAATGATGGGATGTGATGAAAAGTTTGGCCCAAATTTCAACAGAAAGAGTGAGGGCAAGAACATTTCCCTAACTGGATTGTGGTGTTTTCACCCACCTCCCTGCTATTCTCCTGTTTTCCAGCCAGCTTTGATTGGTGCTGGAGTGACAGGTCCTGCCAGACTGCTCCATCATGGAGACTGCGCAAGAAAGAGCGATTAGACAGGGCAAGGACGATTCATTTACACGTTCAAATGTATGTTTATGGTGTCCCCTCAGCTCCGTTCATCAGTTAGTGCAAGTTAGGGACTGTGTGTGTGTGTGTGTGTTTCGATGCATCAGGGATCGATTTATTGGATCTCATCTAGACACGATAAATCGATCCTTGAATGTGCTCCCTGTCAACTCCAGAACTCCAGCTCCGCAAGAGGAGTAAGCGGAGTCCACGGGGGAGCTGCCACGGTCGACTCACCGCTGTGAGGACGACCAGATACGTCGAACTAAGATACTTCAGCTTCAGCTACACGTATCTTATTTCGAACCCCCCCATCCCCGGAGTAGCCTTCTTCCTTTTCACTCCCCAGCTGCACGTAACTTCAGTTTGCTCTTAGCACGTGGGTAAGAAAAACTACTCATTGAATTTTTACCTTCTGCACAGTTCTAAGCACAGATGATTAGGTTGCCAAAATGGGTCTTTTCTGCAGAAATATTTATAGGGGGGCATTTCTCCTCCCCAGGAAAGGAATTGGCAGTACTGTGGTAGATTTCTCCAGGCTTCAGGCATGCATTCAGCAAACAAGGTGTGTGGATGCATGCCACAGAAAAGGAGGGGGGAAGATAGTTATGAAGAATGCAACTTGACAGCTGGAGAGAGACAGAAAGTGCCTGTAACTTTTGTTCTTATTTTTATCTACCTGATTGATGTCATCAGCCTATTTATACAGCTTCTAAAATGCCCCTTTCCTATGTGTTTTATATGTATGGGTGTGAATATATACATATGGATGTGCAGGTTTATATTTGTACGGCTCCTGGGAGGATTCATTTAGCAAAGTGACTGGAGATCTTTTGATAGCTGACGTTCGAGTGGGGGAGAATGCAGGAGATAATTCTCCTATTGGCGTCGTATGTGCTGAGGAGTCTACAGTCACTAATAGCAAGGCTTGCCCCTTCCTCATGCAACCTCAGGCCCCAAGGGGTGACTTTGATTTCCCAGCCACTTGGAAACCTTCCAGCTCCCACCTCTTCAGTGCCACCCTTCCTGACCAGGAGGGAGGTCTCCCGCATTATACTTATAGACTTTAAGGTCAGAAGGGACCGTGATGATCATCTAGTCTGACCTCCTGCACATCACAGGCCACAGAATCTCACCCACCCATTCCTGTAGTAAACCCCTAACCTATGTCTGAGCTATTGAAGTCCTCAAATCATGGTTTAAAGACTTCAGGGTGCAGAGAATGCTCCAGCAAGTGACCTGTGCCCCGTGCTGCAGAGGAAGGCGAAAAATCTGCCAATCTGCCCTGGAGGAAAATTCCTTCCAAACCCTAAATATGGCGATCAACTGAACCCAGAGCATGTGGGCAAGACTCACCTGTCAGACACCCAGGAAAGAATTCTCTGGAGTAACTCAGATCCCACCCCATCTAACATCCCATCACAGGCCATTGGGCATATTTACCACTAATAATCAAAGATCAATTAATTGCCAAAATTAGGGTATCCCATCCTACCATGTCCTCCATAAACTCATCAAGCCTAATCTTGAAGCCAGATATGTCTTTTGCCCCATTGCTTCTCTTGGGAGGCTGTTCCAGAACTTCACTCCTCTGATGGTTAGAAACCCACATCTAATTTCAAATCTAAACTTCCTGCTGGCCAGTTTGTATCCATTTGTTCTTGTGTCCACATTGGTCCTGAGCTTAAACAATTGCTCTCCCTCCCTGGTTTATATCCTTCTGATATATTTATAGAGAGCAATCAGATCTCCCCTCAGCCTTCTTTTGGTGAGGCTAAATAAGCCAAGCTCCTTGAGTCTCCTTTCATAAGACAATTTTCCATTCCTTGCATCATCCTAGTAGCCCTTCTCTGTACCTGTTCCAGTTTGCGTTCATCCTCCTTAAACATGGGAGACCAGCACAGCACACAGCATTCCAGATGAGGTTTCACCAGTGCCTTGCATAACAGTACTAACACCTCCTTATCTCTACTGGAAATGCCTTGCCTGATGCATCCCAAGACCACATTAGCTTTTTTCATGGCTATATCATGTTGGCGGCTTATAGTCATCCCAATACTCGAAGGTTCATCTCCTCCTCTGCTAGTCCCAGCTGATGCGTCCCCAGCTTACAACAAAAATTCTTGTTATTAATCTCTAAACACATGACCTTGCACTTTTCACTGTTAAATTTCATCCTAGTACTAGTACTCCAGTTTACAAGGTCATCCAGATCTTCCTGTATGATATCCTGATCCTTCTCTATATTGGTGACAACTCCCAGCAGTTCCGAGATTGACCAGAGGAGGTGCTGTTGAGCTATGAGCTATGAGCTTCCCTGCCGTCCTGAGGATAGTGCACCTGCAGCACTCCAGAGCCCAGGGAGCAAGGGGATGGGGTCTGTAGCCACTGCCTGGGAGAGGGGTCATGGTTAAGGTGGATGGGGTACGTGTGCAGCTTTACTGCTTCCCCGGGGCAGCCTCTGCCAGCTACAGAGCCTCACATAGAAGCACCCAGGGAAGGCAGTGCCCACTGGTTGCAAATGGATCCCCACTGCCAAAGCGGAATAACAGGGCGTGCTGCACATTGGGAGGGAGGGGCATTGGCAGAGCTCGGGGGGCAGCTCAGGGCTGGGACAGCAGGGGCTGCAGGTCAGGAGTGAGGGGCATCAGCAGAGCTGGGGTGGAGCCCAGGGCTGGGATAGCAGGGGCTGCAGGTCGGGAGTGAGGAGCATCAGCAGAGCTGGGGTGGAGTCCAGGGCTGGGCTAGCAGGGGGCTGAAGGGAAGTCTGGTCTATAGCGAACTGGGAAAACTAATGAATAGCGGGAGCAAAACCTCCTCTGAGCAGCAAAGCCCTAACCACAGACAGAATCCAAGCTGAGAAAGCCAGAAACCAGCGGAAGGAGCAAGGTTTAATTCCCATGGTCAAATTGAGGCCATCCATTTAACACCGCTCCCCCATTCCCCCCGCCCCGACCTTGCTGTTTCCGGCACTCTGTGTTACAGCAGCACTTCCCCCCTTCCCCGGGGTCAGGGCTGCCTTTAGCTAAAGCCGGCGCTGGCTGGGTGGATAAAGCGTGCATTTAAGCAGCCTTTATTGCAATCAATAAATCATGGCACCGTATCTGATTGGGGACAGAAATAGCATGCCAAGGACTCGCCGCTGCGGCAAGGGTGACAGCCACGTGTGAGATAACAAACCCCCTCACTGGTCGGGGGTTGACTGGGAGCAGAGGGCACTTAGCCACTTCGTATACAATCAGGAGCTGCCCCCCCCCCACCCCCCGCCAGCTCCTTAGCGTTCACTCCCTGCTGTCCAGCACACAACAGTTCTTAGGCCTCATTTCCTATAGCCTGATGGCTGGTTAGGTTAACCCCAGCTCTGTATGTCTGGGGGTTTGCCAAGTCCTGTTGCCTGGGAGTGCAGAGCTGACTGCCATCCTGCAGCAGCCAGCCAGAGCTCAGCAGAGTGAGGGAGCAAGCGCCAGGCCTTCTGGGGCCTTGTCCCACCCCTCCCCTAAAGTAGAGGGGCGGCTACGGGGTGGGGAGAGGAGAGGCGAGGAGGTTCCAGTTGGTTGAGGTTAGATGGTGAGGAGGCTGCAGAGGTTTTGGACCAACGTCCACTTTGGAGAGGGACTCGTCTGGAACAAACCTTCCAAGCTACCAAGGCCTGACGTCGCTGCGCAGGCCGGTGCCTGGAAATGGGAAGGGGACAAGTTTCCTTAGGATGTCCTGGGCTAGTGGAGCTGTAGAGAGTGGTCCAGGCTAGGACGTCTCTTTTTCCATTCCTAGTTTCCTTCCTCTTGGCAGCTGCCCCTCCCCGATGCAGCCGCCGATGCACGCTCCAGAATTGCAGACAGCCCCAGCCGGGCAAGTCCGAGGGATCAGCAAGGGGGCAATGACCAGGATGTTGGGGTTCCCCCATCAACTTTCTGTGAAAGGTTCTGGGTCACCTTGGATTTGCAGGTGGTGGAAGCCATGCAGGGATTAGCATCTCCTCAGAAGGCTGGCCTGGCTAGGATGCTCTGCCCCGCGGCACCACGTTGAGAGTGGAAAGAGCTGAAGTCAGAACCGTGTGGAACCAGAACGGACGGTCTCCTGGCTGCCGATGGCAGCATGTGATCAAGCGGGCTAAGCACGCAACCGGGCAGCCAGGAACACTGAATGCTCTGCCTCTGCCACTGCCTTGTTGCATGGCCTTGAGCAAGTCCTCTGATAACTAAAGATGGGGCTCAGGCCACACATTCAGATCAGGATCCTCAAGCTTTGGGGTGTTTGGATGGTGTGTGGGAGGTGGTTCTGCACCAGGATAGAGAGAGGGCCATTTGTCAAGGTTAAATCTGTATCCAGACTTCCACAAAGTCTCCAGGGGTCTGAACTCGTCTCCATGGGGCTCTTCTGTGACTCGGTTTCCCTACCTGTAAAACAGGAGTGGTGATACTCATCTCCCTCCCGGGGCAGGAGCGCAAAGGGTAAGGTTTGTACGGGGCTGAGAATGTGTTAGTTGGGAAGCAGTACAGACTTAGCAACATCCACGTAGCGCATTGAACAGATTCAGCGAAGGCCTCATTGCCAGGGAGCACAGGGCTGAGATGTTATCGGGGCCCGCCGATGTGACTTCAGAGCCGTGACTTTCCCCCACAATGGGTTTTTATTAAGATTGTTCTGGAGATCTTCCCTCTGCCCTTCTGCCTGGTCCTTTGGTGTCAGGTCTGTGGAGGGGCGCGTCCTATTAGAGCAATGGAATATTTCTGCTGCTAGCTGGTCCCCCCAGAGTCATGTTTCCTTGCTTTTGCAGAGCAGGGGGCTTAAGATACGTGAGCCCGGTTCAACAGGCCTTGTGAAATAAACCTCCGCACAGGACACACTGCAGAGGAGCGGCTGCAGCTTTTTGTCCGGCTTGAGAGCTGTGCAGGGAGCACGGTGGTGTTGCTCCGTCCTGCAGAGGGGGGGCGAACCCGTTTTGAACAGCCCTGCCTCGGACTCAAGCTGTGGCCCGGGGCTAGTTATCGGAGGCTGCAGGCTTCACTGGAATCAGCCAAGCTGTCACTGGGGGGGGGAGTGTTGGCAGTGGGTGGCAATTGCTGGGCTAATGAGGTAACTGGCTTAGTAACAGGAGGAGACAGGGCTGGGAGAAAGGGGAACGCAGGGAGGGTGCTGAGTGGAGGAGAGAAGCTGTTTGAAAGGTGCCACCTGTCCAGGAGGAGGATTAAAGGAGCAAAGACGGAGCGTTACTGGGCTCATGTCCTGGTTGGGGCCAAGGAGAGCGAGAGGAAGAAATCCAGCGAAAAGGGAGCAGCTGAGTGAAGAACAAAGACAGAGCGACTGTGACAAAGGGGATCAGGGAGGGGACGGAAAAGTGCACAGTGGGCACCTTGTATGCGGGGGACCTGTTTGTGCCAGCCTAGCTTTGGCTGCCCAGCCTGGGGGGCCCCAGCACTAGGAAACTAGAAGACAAGGCGACTTTGGGGAAGGAGGCTGGTCCTGTGATTACAGTGCTATTCAGGCCTGGTGAGTAGGGTGCTGAGCTGAACGTCAGCAGACCAGAGTTCTCCATTCCGTGACCTTGGCCAAGTCCTTTCATCTCTCAGTGCCTCTTTCTCCTCCTTGGCGAGCTAAACCCTTTTGGCCAAGGACTGTGTCTTCCTCTGTGTACATACAGCATCTGCACTCAGAGAATCTCCATCCTTAGAGGTTTTTACGGTCCAGCTTGACAAAGCCCTGGATGGGATGATTTCATTGCGGATTGGTCCTGCTTTGAGCAGGAGGTTGGACTAGATACCTCCTGAGGTCCCTTCCAACCCTGATCTTCTATAATTCTGTGATCTAGGCTGAGGGAACTAGGTGCTACCAGGATGGAATAGTGAGACTTGGATTCACTTCCACTGACTTTCTGGGTGATCTCGGGCAAGTCATTTAAGCTTTCTTGAATTATGTGGGGTGGATGGGGAGAAATCCATGGATTTAAATTACAGATCAACAAAGGGGCTTTTTTTTGCAAATACTAGTCAGAGGTACTTGCATTCCTCCTCTATGCACCGTATATTGCCGTAGGCACCTTAACTATAAGATCCGATTGTTACACGTGTAGAGGGACAGAGCTGGGGTGCCTGCGGGCCCAATTCTGCTATGTTATGCTGGTGTAGACTGGGAGGTACTTTCCTGATGTTACTGGTGCCACTGGATTTATACTGATGTAGCCAGGAGCAGAATCTGACCCCCTGGATCTGAGTTGGCTGAGTGTTGTGAGATTGAAATCTCAGCTCAAATGCTGCCCTAATGTCTTTTTATTTATACAGATATATGCATAATGTATGTGGACAAAAACCCACTGCCAGCTTGTAGGGAGAGAGTCATATTTCACACTGTCATCAGAGAGCAATAATTTAACTAAAGCAAATATCTAGACTCCAGATTGCATCAGAGCTGTGAAATAGGGACTTTTAAAAAGCTCCGGACACAAGAACAGAGTCCCATGAATAATCAGGGCTGGAAATGTCAGGCCTTTACACACTTAGCCAGTGGCCATCTTAGATTAGAGGAAAACCACAGTGCTTATAATAATGTTTTGTTCTCTTCAGGCATCAATCTCCAAGGGCTTGGCAATGGTGCGAGAGGATCATCAGCTGCAGCGTACAGACTGGGAAATGAGAGAGAGAGCAGCACGCTGACTTGCCCATGACCACCCTGCAGGTCCATACAGGTAAAGGCGTGGAAACCAGGGGAAGGATGGTCCAGCAGTCAGAGTGCTCACTTACCCTGTAAAAGACTGGGGTTCAATTCTCCACTCTGCCACAGACTTCCTATGGGACCATGGGCAAGTCACTTTGTCTCTCTGTGCCTTCATGTCCTAACTGTACAAAGAGGGATGATAGACCTGCCCTCATGGGTATGGTGTGAGGATAAATACATTCAAGATTGTGAGTTGCTCAGAAGTTATAGTGATGGAGGCGGGAGGGACAGAATCAGTTTAACTGAGTAGCAGTTCAGTGCTATAGCCAGCTATCAATTCACCACTAGCACCCCTATGGATCAGTTCTGTAGATATTCATAGGAATAAAACCAATGAGGTTCTCTAGCAATTAAACAAGATTCTCTGGAAACTATTTTTTAGCAGCTGTTGAATTGAACAGAGATTAACAGCTTTCCATTGGCACATTAAAAACCCTAACCATGCACTAGAATTTTGTTCTAAGGTTTGAATTCGCTCTTCAACTCGCTAGACTACTCTAGTTCGAAGCAAACGCTACGGAAAGGTTATCACGCACTATTCCTTTCCATGAGGTTTTTTTCCATACGGGATGCGAGCTCTCGGGTTATTTCCACTGAACAGATTTGCTTCTTCATGCGGGAGGATTCAGAAGTGTGGCCCCTGGTGCTCATCCTAGCAGGGGAACATGTCAAGCTGGCATGTTGTTATGTTATAATACATGAAGAAGCTGCCATTGGGATGCCTAACCCAGTTATAGAAGTGACACTCTAGTGACCCTGCAAAGCTGTGTAGACATCAGGTGGTTTTGATATCATGGGCAAGTGGAAGTTCATTGCCATGATGCCTTAGAAACTCTTGGCTGTTTCTATGGTTTTCTGCCCCATAGTTGCCCGCCTAATATCCTCCCCCTTGCCAGATACTGTAGTGGGGATACCCTGGCTGGTTAAATTCCAACCCACATAATCCAAGAGTGGAGAATCCCCCCCAGACTACGCCATGGCCCAGGAGCTCTGTAGGCCTCATGAAGGGTTTCAGAGCCTTGATTTTTTGCCATACACAGGAGGCAAAAAGAATTGCTGAGAGTCAAACCCGCTTCCCTTTCCAGACCTCGTGTATGACATAGATTCATAGATTCTATCAATGATCTGAGGTCAAACTGGGGTGGGGATGTATCTAGTGGGGTACCAGAGGGGTCTGTCCGGGGTCAGTATTTTAATGAATGGCTTGGATAACGAAGTGGAGAGTGATTATAAAAATTGTGGACGAGACTAAATTGCTAACACTTTGGAGGACTGGATTCGAACTCTAAACGACCTTGACAAAGTGCAGAATTGATCTGAAATCCACAAGATGAAATTCAGTGAAGACCAGTGCAAAATGCTACATCTTGGAAGGAAAAACCATCTAACTACCAATAGGGAAGAAGTGGCTAGGCAGCAGTACTGCTGAACTTACAGTGGGTCACAAATTGAATGAGAGTCAACAAAGTGGAACAGTTGCAAAAGAGGTTAGTGTCATTCTGGGGTGCATTAACAGGAGAGTTGCATGTAAGACACGGGAAGTGGTTATCCCGCTCTACTCAGCACTCATGAGTCCTCAGCTGGGATAGTGTGTCCAGTTAAACGTGCCACGCTTTAGGAAAGATGTGGGAAGAACTGTGGAGAGTCCAAGGAGAGCAAGAAAAATGGTAAAAGGTTTTGAAAACCTGACCTATGAGGAAAGGTTTAACTGGCCATGTTTAGTCTGGGGAAAGAAAATGGCAGGGGACCTTATCAATCTTTCCATATGTTAAGGGCTGTTATAAAGAGGTTGGTAATGAATTGCTCTCTGTGTCCATTGAAGGGAGGGAGATTTAGATATTAGAAAAACTTTCTAACCCTAAGGCAAGTTAAGCTTTGGTTTAGGCTTTGAAGGGAGATTATGGAGTCCCCATCATTAAGAACAGTTGGACAAACCCCTGCCAGGGAGGGTCTTGGTATACTTTGTTCTGACTCAGCACAGGGGGCTGGACTAGACAGCCTCTTGAGGTCCTGTCCAGCCCTACGTTTCTATAGTACATTAAGTAGGAGGCGCCTGTACTTGTAGACTGATAGGATCTGAGTTCTAATCTGGCTGCCACTGTGAGGGATCAAGTGGCCGGAGCATGCATCACAATGCAAGTTCTCACCATCCAGCTGGCTGTGTGTTACTGTATAGTGGTAGTTCCCATGACCCACTGGGTGTGGTGCAAACACGCTACACAAAGGCAGTGCCCTTGACCCAAAGAGCGGGCAGTCTAGGTTCGGGCTCATGCAGCTTTCGACTCCATTAATACTTCGCTTCCTCACAGCGCTGTTGTCAGACTTTATTCCTGTTTGTAACGTGCTTTTATCGTCCCAAGTAAGGGCAAGATATGGCTTTCTAGACCACAGGCTTATTCCACCAGGGGGGCGCCTCATGAGATTAGAATATCAGAGGTAGGGAAGGGGGATAGATCTATAAATATGCTGATTGGGTAATTCAGTAGTTCTCTCCCCTCTCTATCTTTGGGGAGAGAAAGCAAGACCTGCCTAACAAAAGGTGGGGGAGCAGGGGAAAGAGAGGAAATAAGACATAACCCGAATCAGGCTCTGCTGTGAATGGAACGGTCTTGAAAAGGATTCTGGGGGAGCATGAGCAGAGGGGGGAGGAACCTGGCTAGGTAATGCTGAGTGCTCAAGACAGGGTCATGCACCAGCTGAGCCTAAGAAGGAAATTAAAGAAATTTCCTTGATGCCATTGTAATGACTTGACAAGCAGAGCAACGAACCCGCACTCGGAGCAAGAGGGCTACTCCAGCTTATTTTTAGCAAAGGCCTTTTTTATAACTCACGTGTTCTGCACGGTTAATACACTCCCAATTTAATGGGCCCGCACTGGAGCGTTAAGTTCCACTGAATTAAGGTGACTATGGCAATATATGGTGCATAGAGGGAGGGATGCAAGTACCTCTGACTAGTATTTGCAAAAAATAGCCCCTTTGTTGATCTGAACTGGCTTGAGCCGGCTGCGGGTTTTTATTGCCGTGTAGACGTGCCGTGAATGTCCAACTCTCCTAGTGGCTTGCCATGCAGCCGTGTCCGTTCACACCACCCCTCGGTGGTCAGAGCCACCGAGCCCCACAATGGCTGGCTTTCGCCATGTTGTTCTTCCTTCAGGTGCTGAGCAGCCAGCTAGTGATATGCTGGCGCAAGACAAAGCCCCCCGTGGCTGGACGTAGACAGCACTTTGGGAAGTGATGTGGGAGAGACATCAGTGTTTTAATGGCCTGAGCCAGTATGACAGACAGATCCGAATGCCCACCGGGCGTTCGCGGGAGAGACCAGCGGAGGGGACCCCAGGTGACCGCCTCTCCTCTTGCTGCCTTTGCCTCTTCTTGCTCTCTGTCCATTTTCCCAGCATGCTCTGTGTTTTTGATAATTGTTCCGTGTTAGCGGAGCAGCCATGCTGCGTGGAAGGGGAGAGAGTCGGTCGGTGCAGGAAGGGTTAAGACAAGGGTCTGGGAATCCTGGGTTTTATTGATTCCCTGGCACTGTATTTCTTAGCATTCATCCCTTCTTATGATTCCCTCTGCCTGGGTCTTAGCTGCTCTCTTGGCTGGACTTTTCTTGTTTCTCTCTGGGAAGGTTGGACTATTTTGAAGGCAGATTGTTAGGATCGGGGAACAGTCCATCTCTCTTTTCTACCTGGCACATTTCTGCAGAATCCTCGTGCCCTGCCACCCTGGCACATTCGATGATCTGTTCAGTTCGGTTCAAAGTCTGCCACCAGGTAACAGCATCTCCCATTAGGGTGGGTTCAGGCCTAGAAAGATTCACAAGGGTCCCTCCAGGGGCAGTAGTACAGCCTTCCTCAGCAAGTATGTTCTCCTCTCAGTTGGGTTTGTGCAATTGGCCTCTAGGATTCCGCCTTCTCCACCCATCTGCCTCTGTTTCACGGGTGAGGTAATGGTCCGTTGCCATGGAAGTGACGATGATGTAGTTGGCTAGGGCACCAGGCACCACTCAGCTTGCAAGGAGCATCCTCTTCCGTTTAGATCCAAAAGGAGCCCGTTCTCTCAATGCGACTGTCCAGCTGACTCAGCCGTGCTCCACCTGGCTTCCCAGTGGGGCTCCGTGTGGAGCAGACCTTTGCGTGGCTTCAGCTCTAAACCAGAGGGTGGCGCAGGTTCACAGGAAAGGCCCGTGAATCTTAGCCGCACAGAACAGAAACTGAGCCTCAGCAATGAGAGTCCTTTCCCTGGCTCTGCTGCTCCCAGTGTGACCTTGGATCTGTCCATTTCCCCACCTGTAAAAGGGAGGTCACCCCCCACCCCCAGCCCCCGCAATGTGGACGTGGTGAGGCTCGGCTCCCTGAGGTTTGCAAAGTCCTGCGGTGGAGGGTGCAAGAGAAGAGTGAAGGGTCCGCACATGACCCAGCTCTAGCGATGGCTTTGAGGGTTACGTCAGGTTGTGGGCTGGCATGCACAGACATTATGATGTGTGTTTTGCAGCATGGTGCATTGGGGTAATTAGGCAAGGATAAATCCCCATTAATGCTAATGGGAATTATCTGTGGCTAATTACCCCTTTGTGCTGCATCTTCAGTAATGAAAAGTGACTTCATCAAAGCCTGCGCGGGGAAAAGGAGCTTGTTCCCCCCCACCCTTTCCTCTGTGCGGGTTCAACTGCCTGCCCCAAAATGTAAATGCCAACCTTGCAAACAATGGGAAGGAGTCAGCTACAAGGAATTGTGGGGAACATGTCTGCACTATGGTCTGTATTCCAGTGGGGACTAGCATCCCCAATGGAGATCAAGGACCTTGGGTGCTAGGGGCTGTACATGCTCATAGTGTTTCACTATCTGCCCCAAATAGCTTATTGCATAAATAGGTGAGGCAAAGGCCTTCTCAGGAGCTCACATTAAAGGACTGGCAGAACCAGGAATAGAATCCAGGTGTCCTGACTTCCAATCTGGGGCTTGAACTACTAGCCCATGCTGCCTTGCACTTTGCTAGCCTGTTTCTTTCCTCTTGCCGTGCAAAGCAGCTATCTCACCTGTGAAGTATCAGGGACCTGGGTTCTAGTCCCACCACTGACTTCTTCCAGGTTAATTTAGTCTTCAATTGATCTCCCTCAACTATTTGTTTAAGGAGGCGTGTATCGCCCTCCGGTGGCAAGCAGCTGTATTTACACTAGTTGCAAAGTGACTCAGGCCACGGCTAACTAGGTGGTAAGACTTACTTTACAGAGGACCAGCATGCGCTGCACAGCCTAGCAGTTTGCTGGGTTTGGCCGAGCTCTGCTCTGCGTCCAGGTAGCACGAACCCAAGTGAGGGGAAACAGAGAGCCATGGACTCAGAGGGCCAAAGCTGATGAGTTTCTTGCAGCTCTAATGTAGCGACGGATGGAGGACTGGGGAGGAAGTGGGAGGGTGCTTGAGACAGCACCAGAAGACTGCATCTCAAAGACTAGTGCAACCTCAATGCAAAGATCTGCGCAATGTCTCTCACCAATTCTTCTCCACCTTGATCTAGAGGGACCTCAAGGAGAGGTTGTCTCACTATCGCTGCCTGTCCTTCCTCAGCTGAGATTGCCAGCTAAGGTGCCAAGTATGGTGCAGATAGCCATTCCCTAGGAGCCAGCTTGAGCCCCTAACCTCATTTCAAGTAGGGCTTCTAGAAGGGAACAAGTTTTTGTCCTCCACAGATCTAAAAAGGCTTGGGACCGGTGACCTAGACCTCTCCCCTGCAGGAGAAGAAGCTATAATGAGCACGAGCTTTTCTTGTGAAGGGGCAGCCCTGAGAAGGCCCCATTTTGGGAGTTGCTTCCCGCTCCACGAAGGGCACGAAGGAGACAAAAGAGTGAAGCAGAGCTGTTTGCTGCTCTCCGTCTGCTTCCTCGTTAATCTTGATTATGGAACCCTCATGCTGAAGTTAATTTTCTTGTAGATGCATATCAGTCATGTAACTGGGGATCTCTCAGAAGCTAATGAGGGAGCGTATCCTTGCCACGTTATTACTCAGCTAATTAGTACACAGGCTTCTTCTGAAAAGGTCAGAAGAGAGAAGGCAAGAGACTTCAGAGTTTTCAGTAGGATGACATCCTCTCTTGTGTCAAAAGTAGCAAGAGGAAGGCTGGGAACACTCAGGTCCCTATAAAGATGAGGGACGAGGATGCCAAATTCTAATCTGGATTTGGAACATCCCCAAAGCATGGTGGGAGGTGTGTGTGAATTTCATGCTTTGGTTTAGGCTCATCTCCTGCTGGGACAGCTCTGAAATCTACAGCAGATAATATACAGTGTGATGGAGTTAGACCAGAAGGGTATAGGAGAACGCTGGAAGGCAGGTATATCAGCCTCAGGATGTGCAGGTCCCTGTTCCCTGGATAGCCAAACAAAGACTACTCCAGGCCAATCAGGAAGCTTCTAGAAAGGAGTAGAAACAGATTGGCTTCAGGTGTCCCAATCAGGCTATCAGGCACTGGCTGAAACCAGTTAAAAACCTCCCAGTTAGTCAGGTGGGCTGTGGGTGTCAGGAGCTGTGGAAGGAAGTTATGCTGTTGGTGAGACTGAGCGGTGGACAACATATCATACAGAAGAAAGGAGGCCCTGAGGTAAGGGTGAAGTGGAGTTTGAAGAAGTGGGGACTGCTGTGGGGAAGTAGCCCAGGAAATTGTATTGTGTTTTGTGGATAAAAGTTCAGCCATTTTAGCTGATACTATTAGGGTCCCTGGGCTGGAGTCCAGAGTAGAGGGCGGGCCTGGGCTCCCCGCTTTTTCCACCTTCCATACTGGCCTGTGATGAAGGTAACTCACTAGGCGGTGACTTTTGCCAATTATACTGAGAAAGGGAGATCATTCTGGGGCCTAGATGAGTTTCTGAGGCCCCTAAATCTGTCAGGAAGCGCAGGACACACAAGTACAAACTTGGAGCTTTGTCACAACAGCTATTGTTGTAGCTGTACTACTGGGAGGAGGAGGAGAAAGACCACCATGCCCCCAAATGGATGACATCTTCATCCCAGGGTAAGGGCCTGGACCTCCATGAACTGGTTCCTGAGCCCTCCTCTCCTCCTCAAACAAATGGCAAGGACACACGCAATTCACTCAAAGGAGAGAAAAGTGTGTCCTAAAAAAAATGATACTTGATTAAGCACTTGAGAACCGGTAGAAAAATTTCCAACTAAACTATTTCCCGTTGAGAAATGCCACTTTGTTGAAATCAGTATGTTTCATCAAAACATGTCTGTTCCAATGACAATTTCACTGGGAAGGTTTCCCAGACCCAGACTGAATGAAATTTCAGGGCAGAATGAGAGTGAGTGGCACTGACCCAGGCAGACTGGGGATTTGAACCGAGGTCTCCGCCAGGTGTCCTGACCATCAGGCTATTGGCTCTCCAGGGGTGGGGTGCTTCTTTCTCGTGTTGGTCAACGACATTTGCCAAAAGGTCTCGTTTCTGTTTAGAGGCAGAATGAAAATATATTTCCAAACCTTGCACTTCTCCGCAAGGGACTTGATCAGCACAGACCACGATGCTACCGCAGCTGTTGATAACCCAGTCGATCCAATGCTGAGTCTGGAGGCAGCCGGGGAACGGGGGTGCTCAGGGTGGTGGTAGGACCCTGGTTGTGTTGGTAACTTCCAGCGTCTAGCGTTTGCCTGAGCGTGGTTATGGCTGGTCTCCTTTGCGGGCTTGCTTCCATCCGCGATCGGGGAGAAACCACACCTCACACTGCCTCATGCCGTTCTGCTCTGCAGACGACACACCCCACGACTGCTGAGTCGTAAATTCCACCTCACACTAGTGCCCTGTTAGGACATGAGGTGGAGCTGCTTTTCCTCATCCCGGGGATGGGCAGAGCTCATAGGGCCTAGACTGTGACTCACTGGGCCTGATCCAAAGCCCACTGAAATCAGTGGAAAAGACCCTTTTTAACTACAGTGAGCTTTGGAACGACCCTTGTTCTTCAGTTTGGATTGGATGCTACATGGGATGACCACTAAGGTAGGAGGTGAGCTAGCCAATTTCATCCTTCATGTAGGAGCATGGAGGCTTGCCAGAGGCAGCTGGCAGGGTGGCTTTGCAGCTTGCATGGGGCGTGTGTGTAAAAGCTGGCAGAATGAGACGAGAATGAAAACCCCTTTGCCACATCCCCCATCTGGACTGGCCCAACATTGGAGTCCCTTCCCCCTAGAACCCGCTGATGTGAGCATGGTTAAAAGTAGATCAAGAAAGAGCCCAAATGTGGAGACCAACCAGGGTTATTAACAAGCTCTTGGCCCCAAAACGCTGGCGCTGATGATAACCATCTTGGAACAGGGGCAGAAGTTAATTTCCTAGCACATTCAGGGTCTAGCAGAAAACAGACACCGTTGATGATCTCAGTCTAGTTGAGGGGTGGGCAAACATTTTGGCCTGAGGGCCACCTCGGGGTTCCGAAACTGTATGGAAGGCCGGGTAGGATTAGGTCTGACTCAGTATGGCAGTTCTTATGTTCATTGCTACAGCCTGTTCTGTGGGTTGCAGTCTCCAAGGCTGTCAACCCAGCGCCTTTCACCAGCCACAAAATTCACACTAAATTAAAAACCATGCAGAAAACAACAAAGCTGGACACCTAATACAAACGGCAATATTTTTATCCAACAATTTACATCCGTTACTGTCTGCCTTAATGTTCTGGAATTTGGTTGATGACCTGCACATTTCTCTGGGCGTGTTCTTGTGCTACAATAGTAAATCTGGAGGCTGTCAAAGGTATTTTGCTGCAGGGAAACAACTAATTCTTTGAAAATGTTTTGGGACAAAAATCTACATCTCAAACTTTTCCTCTGCACTGTGGATCACTGTTGTGTCATAGGATTAGGTTTCGTGGGAGCTCTCCCAGACAGAGGACGGCATACAAGAACTACGCCGTGCATTTGCAAGGAGACCCCAAATTGTGTCAAGCTCACTGGAATCTGGGTTTCTTGCTGCGCGCTCAGAGGTTTGTGGTTTTGTGGTTAATGCACTGGATTGGGACCCTGGAGATCTGGGTTAGCTTCCCAGGTCGGTGTCAGATTCACTGTGTGACGTTGGAGAACTCACTTGATTTGTTAGTAAGAAGGCAAAGAGCAGTGAAGGCCGGAGCCTCCTGGAGTAGCCAAGAACGAGCAAAAGAGCAAGGGTTTCTATTCTACAGACTGAGATCTTGTGGGATCCAGCACCCAGAGGTCCCACAGGTTGGTTCTCAATGTATTTCATTGTCTGGATCACCCAGGAAGGTCTCTGCTGACACATTTGAGAGCAGTCGTGACAACGAACCACAGAAATTCTATCCTGGACCTGAGACACCTTCCTGACGAAAGTTTCATCAAAACCGCCCCTCTGGCAGGACAAGTATCAGAGTTGATGAATTGCCATTTTCTGACCTAAAGATAAAAAAATTCCAACCTGCTCTAGATGTGACTCGTTTTGGTTGTTATGGAGCCCACGGTACTTTTTGCAAGAGAAGGCATGGTGAGAGCCCTCGCGTCCTGGCCAGATCCCCAGTTCAGATGACTACAAGCAGCATGAGGATTTAAATACCCTAGCACTGGACATGTGCTCTTCATTTCCTGCCTTTAACATCTCAGCACCCCAATAGGCTGGCTGCATTTCAGTGCCTGGTAAATCAACTCCAGCCCATAGATGACTTCTGGGCAAGAGGTGCAGTCGAAAAATGAAAACAACATGGAGTCCGGTGGCACCTTAAAGACCTTGTTGTTTTTGTGGATACAGACTAACATGGCTACCCATCTGATTCTAAAAATAAGGCAGCTTAGTTTCAGTTCGATGAGGGGTGAAGTACGAGGTGAATGGTGGTTCAGTGCTCGGTCCTGACGGTGTGGAGCTATGCCCCATAAGGAGACATCTTGGAATGCCTTCTACAAAAGCTAACAGAACCACGTGGGTCGGTCATACTTGGCTACCTGGCCACAATGGATTTACCATCATTCTCCTATTTGCTCGACTGGGCCATGCATCAAAGCCAGTTCCCTGGGCACAGGCACATGTAGGTTCTTTCACAGGCCATATTTGCAGTGAATTTCCCAGCCCCTTCCCTGTGAAGTGTGGAGTCCTTGGTTCTCAATGGATATGGGTGTGGGTGGAAGGCTCCATCATTGTCAGCCCCCTTGCCAGCACCAAGGCAATTCGGTGGTTAATACCTCAGCATCACAAGGCTGAGAGTTCAGTTTGTTTCAGGAATGGCTCTCTGGAGCATTCCCTCTTCATCCGAGGGGCTGTTTATTTTTTTTTATTTCAGAGATTAATGCAGCCATTAAGAATTAATCTGCCTTGGGCTTGCAAGTGTGGAGAAGCAGCCAGAACCTAGCTTCTATGGCCCCCTCTGTATTTCAGAGTGGCAGATACTCCAGACCCCACAGGTTGGGATGGGGGGGGAAGGAGTTTTTCCTCAGGAAAAAATTCTAATTTGCCCCCTAACTTTTCCATAGAAATGTTCCTTTTCTTAAAAAAATCCAGTTTCATTAAAATAACGAGGCGATTTCAGATGAATCAATTTTCCTGAAAAAAGTGTTCATTTTGAAAACCAGCCTTTTTTTCATTGTACAGATTTTTGAATTTTTGTTCCTGTTTTTGAACAAGCCGTCGACCGGCTCTATTCTAGACCCTCCCTTCTTCCCGATCCCGGTGCGTTCCCAGACTCCGTGCTTCCTGGAGAGCTTCTGCCATCCTCTACCAGAAACTGAGTGTGAGAGAAGAGACCCGAGATGGAAGGAGCAGTTGAGTGCAGCTAGGGTGGGGGGTGGCCCCAAACCCTGCCTCTGTGAGCCATGCGCACTTTGGCTCCCTAGGCTCTTGGGAGCCGATGGCAGTGAAGAAACATGCAGCCCCAGACACAGGGCTCCCCAGTGTGGATTGCTTTAATCAGAGGTTAAAGAATGAAAACGGGGTGAACCCAGGGCTTAGTTTGTGCTGGGGCTGAGCCCCGGCACCTCTGGGCCTGGCAGTTCAGAGCCCCGGCAACTCTGGGAGAGCCACGTCTGGATGGAACCCGGCTTTGGAGCCTGTCTCCCAGATGTTACCTGGTTCAACCAGAGGAATCTCCTGGGGGCTAACCAAAGTGGCCAGCTGCATCCATGGAGTCCTCTGGAGGCTATGGCCTGTCACATTGCTCTGGGGGAAGTTCTTTGCAGCTGCGACTCCACCGGAGTCAGTCGAATTACGCGAAGCAAGAATCTGGCTCGTGTTCTACCAAATAAACGGCTACATAGAAAAGGCCCTTCTGGGCAAGAAGAAGAGGGTGCCCGTACTGCTCAGGGATCTTTCCAGTCCTTGTCAGCTAATCCATCCCCAGATCTCCCTCCGTGGAACAAGGAGACTCTCCTCTTCCAGCTCTGAAGTTTGTGGGTGCTTTGGACTAGGTGCCCTGTTATAGAGACCCAAATTTGGATCTGGTCTCCCAGATGACAAGGCTGTTTGGATTGGGTATTCTGGTTCATTATATTACAGGCCATGGGCCTGTCTCTGTAATAGATGTATGTATGTGCAGGCAGTGTTTGGTTTAATGTTCAGTGCATGTGTGTGTGTGTGTGAGAGAGAGAGGGAGCATAAAGAAGTCCTCTTTGCATCATTATTTATCAGGCAGATTCCACCAAAATCATACGAGCATTAATAATGTCTGCATGTTCCCTAGCAAGCTGGCACATTTGCCTTCCCTCAAAGGACAGTGTGACTTTCCCAGGGTGAAAACCTTCCTTTTTGCATCTCTAATTCCAAGCCAGTTCCAGAGATTTTTTTACCTGCTGTTGACTTGGCCGTCTGCTTCTCACAAGGCCTCTTTCATAAAGGAATGAGTGAACAACAGAGAACGGATAGGAGGAAAAACAAGCAAGCCAAGGAAGGATGGGGTAGCCTGGTCTGTTCAAAGTGCCCATTTATCCACTGAGGTGTATTAGAGGCTCCCACAGCTCTAACTGATCAATACCAATTGTATCTCTCTGAGTGCCATTAAAAACCCAGCTGCCTGGTAAGAATGCGTGTGTAATGATGGAGAAAATGAGCACACCAATATGGGTAAGGAGGAGAGCGGGAAATGGCTTATACCAGAGGGTCCCAGGCCTTCCCCAAACTCACCAGCTGCAAGCAGGAGGAACATGATTGAGTGAGCTGGTTACTTAGGGCTTGTCTTCACTACCGCGGGGAAAGATCGATTTTATGGCGATCGATTTATCACGTCTTGTGAGGACGCGATAAATCGATCGCCAGCGCTGCCCCCGTCGACTCCGGAACTCCAGCTCCCCGGGAGGAGTAAGCCGGAGTCAACGGGGGAGCGTGCCGCCGACTGCCCTCGCGGTGAGGACGGGAGGTAAGTCGGCTGCAGATAAGCAAACTTCAGCTACGTGATTCACGTAGCTGAAGTTGCGTATCTGCAGTCGGTCTCCCGCCCTAGTGAAGACCAGCCCTAAGAAACCCAACCATCCTGCACTCTGTGACCTCCAGCTTCTGAATTCCAGCTCCATCCACGCCTGTCTTCAGTTTCCCTTTTGTAACGCGAGAAGGGCCTGAGTCCTGAAGTTAGGATCTGGAATTGGCTCCAGCTCTGAAGTTTGTGGGTGTTATTGCAAGAGACTCAAATTTGGATCTGGTCTTCCAGATCTCAAGGCTGTTTGGAGTGGGTGTTGTGGTTTGTTATATTACAGAGACAGGCCCAAGCCATGTTTTGGATCAGGATTTCCTTAAACATTATGGGGAGGGTTCAGAACTGGTGTTCCAACTGTGCTCCATGCCTCTCTATTATAGCATGCGTCCTGGCACAAGTACACAGCAGAGCTGGCAAAGCTGGACTATGTGGAGTTAAACACCGGCTGATTATGGTACCAGACCTGTGAAATTTGCAGCTTAAGGGGGCTTTGAAACCAACACTGGCTGAAGTTTAGGCTGAGCTTGGTGGTGATGTAATTGCTAATAATATCTGCAGCTCTGCAAGCTGAGACTGATAAGGGACATCAAACCTCAAGCTTCAGGGTGGGAGCTGGTCTCCTGTGGGGGTCAGGAAGAGATTTGCCCTCCTATGGTACCAGACTTCAGAATTGACAAGATGCATTATGGATCAGTTGGCTTGTTTCACGGGATCAATGCAGTGGCCAGTACAGGTTACAGGACTAGCTGGAGCATCTCTTTCTATTTCAGAGACAGACCTGGTTCACAGGCCCCCTGCAATAGAGGGATGTTTGGAGCCACATCTTAACTTCACCCCCCGGTCCCACTGGTATTTCACTCCCTGCAATACCCTGTGCTGGGTGGTACCTTCAGGGCAGCCAAGCTACGTGGCCTGTTGGAAGGGTGTGCGGGTCCGCACCGCTGTAGCTCTCTCCGCCCATCTCTTATCGCGTCTGGTGGTATCCAAAGTTGCTCGTTTGGTGTCAGATGTTCCCCTGCAGGACCCCATTTGCAAGCCCAATGGATTGCAGCTTTCTGCTTATTTTGGATACTTATGACTCTCATTACCATGCCAGCCAAGCACCTTCCAATCTGCATTGGATTTATCCTCCCAGCACCCCTGTGAGATAGGGCAGTGCTATTAACCCCAGTGTAGAGATGAGGACATGTGGCATAGACAGGCTAGCGACTTGCCCCAGAACACACAGGGGACCCGATGCCAGAGCAGGAATTTGAACCCGAGATTTCCCAAGTCACAGGCGGGTGCCCTAACCATTGGGCCATCCTGCCTTACACCAGTCTGTTCTGAGCACCTCACTCTGAAGACAGAGCCTCAGACTTCATGGTTATTTTCTTGCCATGCTCTGTTTCTTTATACTAGTGTCAATACAGGCGTGCAAGAACCAAAAGCTACAGTGGCGTCTCATTGGCAGGGGAACCTGCAGAACTGTCAAATCCATGATCAAATAAAATTAGTCCTTATTAACATACAACCTTTGCCTCATTCCTTTGCAATATGTAACCAAGGCTTTCGCTGGAGGATGGAAAAGGGCAGAGAGCCCATTTCACTCTAAGGAATTTAAAGAATGAATTGATTTCTTTTTTTCCCTCTAGAAGTTGATACATTCTGGGGCTGGTCTTCACCAGGTTGGCTTATTTAAAATATAAACCTTAACCTAGAAGATTTAAAAATCATGAGAGTGCCGATGGTGGTTTTCCAAAGCACTTCTCAAGACATTCATATACTACCATGAAGGCAGTTTAAGAATCTGTGTAGAATTGAATAGTAGCAAAGGTGTGTGTCATTATATATGGGGAAACCGAAGCCATACCTAATTAAAAGAGTCATTTTTTTAAATGTGTGGGGGAGGGGGAATAGAGATGCCTAATTTGATTTAAAGCTGGCTATATTGATTTGGCTTCGCTGGAGCCGAATGTGTCTATAGATTGTTTTGCACAGGTTTGACTATAGCAGGTTTCAAACTGAGTTGAAGCTAAACAGAGCAATTTTGATAAGACTATAAAATAACCAGTGGCCTAGGTAAGGTAGAGCGGGAGCTTCTGTTCTCCCTATCTCATAGCAAGGACAAGGGGACAGTCAGAGAAATTAAAATCTGATCAAAGAAGGTACTTTGCCGCACAATGCATAATTAGACTGTGGAACTCATTGCCCCAGGAAGTAGTGGAGGCCAACACATAGCAAGATTTAAAGAGGGAATGGACATTTGTGTGGGACACACAAACAGCCAGAGTTCTTTGTTAGTGTTAATTATATTTTTAAAAAGGGGGAGGGGGATATTAAGCTTTGTGGTTTAAACCGATTTCTGATTATTAGAGATTGGGGGGAGACCTAAAGCGGGGGGTAGATTGTCCCACACCTTCCCACGGGAGATACTTACACCTTCCTCTGATGCATCTAGTGCTAGCTATTGTCAGCCAGGCCCCTGGGCTCCATTCCCAGGGCTGATCCAGCCTGGCAAGGCTGATGGCCCTGTATATAGATGAGAAGGGGGCTGCCTCGCCCCAGAGAGATGGGGAGGGACAGCATGTCAGGGGCACAGGGTCTCCTCCCTCCTCACCCAGTGTCCTAGTCGCTGGACGGGTTAGGCAGAAACGTTGGAAAGGAGCATAAACCGAGGACGTGCACAGTAAGTGTAGATTATAGCTGTTAAATTAAAAACATCCCCACCATCCGCTGGTTTTAATGCTGAAATAGCGACAGGCAGAGCAGAGCCATTAAATTGTCATTGAGGGTTAGTATTTGCATCTTTACTCAGCCTTTCATGAGGCAGAGATGAGAAGGTGCGGCGGGGCCAGCTAAGGACGCCATCAGATTGAATGCGGACTTGCCTGGCTCTCATTCTTTAAGCAAACATGTTTGCACAATCCACTCCACTTAATTGGAAAATCCTCTTAATTGGGACATCTTCCAGGGAACAGATTTCAGCTCAGTAGTGTAATGAATATCCAGTGGTATATGTGCACCACTGCCCTCCACTGGCTGGAATAAGGAATTGCTTAGCTGTGTGTCTTAGGCCCTATACTGCTAACAGCCCGGGGGATTCTCCTCTAGTTCCAGTGGTGGTTTTGAGGAAGAGGACATGGTGTTGGGATATTCTGAGCAGAAAAACAGTGCAGCCTAGTGAGAAGCCAGGCATACAAGGTGCAGTGAATTTCTTGCAATACCAGTGACAGAAAGTCTGGTAATGGGATAGAAAGTCTATTGAGAGACGACATCTGCTTTTATCTGCTTTATATATTTAAAGTGTGGGGGCCATTTATGGCCCCCTTGAGTAGAACCACTTTCCAATGAAAAATGTTTTCACTACAAGATATTGTTCTGTCCAGAACAATTTTTTTCCCCCATGAAAAAAATGTTTACAACAAAACTGTTCCGGTGGGTGTTGAAAAAACAGGGGCCTAGAAAACCAAACCTGTTTGTTTCCAGCCACAGTTTTAAATTTTAAAAAATGTTCTATTTTGAGGGGAAAATGTTGCCCCAAAATATTTTTTGTTTGTTTGTTCTCTTCAGAGTTTTTCACAGGGGAAGAAAAAGTCATTTCCTGACCAGCTCTGTGCCCAGCAATAACAGACTCTAGGAGTTCTGCCACCCAGCTTTGCAGCTCACACTAGCAGGCCACTCTGCCTCAGGGGCTAGAACCAGGAGTCCTGCTTCTGGCTTTCCCCTTCTCTGGTGCACTAGATCTTAATTCCCTCCTGGACACAAGAATGGAACCTGGTGCATCTGGCTTCTAGCCCCCTGCTCTGCTGTAGACCCCCCTTTTCTGAAGAGCTAGGACTAGAAACCCAGCAGGCCTGCTTCTCAGCCCCCTCAGCTCTAACCACTAGGCAACCATGCAAGAGATAGAACTAAAACTCAGGAGCCCTGCCTCCCAGTCCCCCTTTTCTTGACCCCAGTCTCTCCCACTGGGAGCTGGGCAGGGAACCCAGGAGTTGTCTCCCAGGCTGCCCTGCTCTAACTACTAGGCACCATCTCTCCCATCAAAGAACACTCTCTTTGTAGAATACAGAAGAAAGCCTGGGGGGTCATTGTGTGAGGCAAGGGGGCGCAGGGCAAGGGGCTACCTTTAAGAAACCCTGCTGGCCCGCAGCCCGCGAGCCGAGTTTGTAGCGTCACACCCAAGGGGCAGTTGGACCGATGCACAGAGACAGCGGCGTGCGTCCTAGGACCTGGGGCGGGGTGGGGGGGGGGCGATCTCTGCCGTGACTCTCTCGCTGCAATAAATCGGCTTAGAGGAGGGGAGCGCAGCAGCCAGGCCGGATCAGAGGAAAGTCTGTCTAATCCACAGCGCCGGGGAGGGAGCGGAAGGGGGCGGAGCTCGCCTCCCCAACTCGGGCAGCTGATTCGGATTCCCCGGGCAGCCTGCGCGCAACGAGAGAGGGCGAGGCGGGCGCGCCGGCCGGCAGGTGCAGCGGCTCCGGCTTCATTCGGGATCTGCTCCCCCGACCCCCCCCCCCCCCCCTTCTTCCCCCCCCCCCCCCGCCGCCAGCGGGCCGCGATGTTCGCCCCCCGCCGCTGGCCCGTCGCCCCCCGCCCTCCCGTGCCCCGCTCCGGATCGCCATGCGGGCGGCTGCTGGGGCGCTTCTGAACCAGATGGAGTTTTTATGGCGGGGGGCAACATGCGCAAGATGAACTGCGTGCGCCTCTGCTTTCTACTCTGGGACCTGCTGGATGCGGTGCTGGGTGAGTGACCCCCCATCCCCCGCTGGGGGGGGGGGCTGTGATCCCCCCCAGGGATGAAAGGGACAAGGGGGGAGGGTGTAAATCCGCATGGCTCTGATCCAACCCCGTGGCTCTCGCGGGTAAATCGGCGCGAAGTGTTTGGCTCCACGGGAGGATTTGGTCCCTGGCTGAATCTTTTTCACGCACTTGCTCTGGCTCTTGGATACTTTCCTGGACCGTCTCTCTCGTCGCACCCCTTCGCTTGGGGCGGACGGTGCTTTCGTTTCTTTGGGGCTTGGAGGGCGAGCGGGGGCTGCAAAGGGGGGTGGGTTCGTTGCAGTTTGGGGGGCTGCGAAGGGGGGGTTCGTTGGGGTTTGGGGCGAGGAGGGGGGGCTGCAAAGGGGGTGGGTTCATTGGGTTTGGGGGGCTGCAAAGGGGGGTTCGTTGGCGTTTGGGGCTGTGGGGGGAGCTGTTTCATACCAGCCCCATCCTTCCCCTTCGGCTGGCGGGTGCAGAGGGAAGGTCTCTCGCTCCCCGCTGGGGACAGGAGCGATAATCAGGGCGCATTGTGGAGCGCTAGTTACAAATAATAACGCGCCGATTGCGGCTGATGAGCCGGGGCCCGGGGTTAGTCCCGTGCAAACACATCCGCCGCCGCCAACTCTGCGTGCGCGGAAATCAACCCCGCCCGAGTGAGTTACAAATTGGGGGTCGGGGCAGAGAACGGAGCCCCCAGCCAGGGGAGCGGGCTTTCTGCTCCTGCAAGAGTTCCCGCTCCGGAGCCGCACCGGTTACGCGTGTGAACGTCCGGCGAATTTATCCGGATTGAGTTCGGTTTAGGGATGGGAGCAAAGAGGCTTGGCCTGGGGGCGGGCAGTCGCGCCGGAGCTGGCGGTCCGAGGCTGGGGTTGGCAGCAGCGTCTCCCCCCGCCCCCTCCCCAATCCGCCGCCCTCCCTCCGCGCCCTCACATCCCCTCTTCTCCTCCTCCTGAAAGGGGCGGGGAGAGGGGCACTAACCGGGCACGGTGTCAACCCAGGACCAGAGACTCTTAAATCTCACCGCCCCCCTCCCCCCGCCACGCTGCGGCGCTTCCTCCTTGTCTCCGACTGGGAAGAGGCTGCTGGGGGAGCGCAGGGGGGAGGCTCAGGTGGCTGATTTCCTCCGGGCCCCTTTCCTCGTTTCCCCCGGTCTGTTGTTTTAACAAACCAGGGCGGGGGTTGCGATGCGATCGCGGGGAAATGTGCATTCTCCCGGCGCACCTCTGCCTCGGGAGGGGGGCAGACGCCGGGGCTCGGACTGCGGCGCAACATCTGTGCGGGGGAGGGGGGGGCGGCAGGCGACTCCAGCTGCCAGCCAACCTCGTGCGTCCCCCGGGGGCCCCGTCCGGCCCGCGGGACAGCGAAGGTGCGTCAGGAAGAAGGCGGCTTGGGTGTCCCCTGCCGGGGGTGGGGGTCGGTCGGGGGGGGGGTGTCTCGGGGGCCCCTGGCAGGAGCGGGATCCCCGCTGGCTCCAGGCTGCTCTCCCCGGTGCGTGGCTCTGCCCGCGGGAGATGCGCTCCCGGGGGCCCTCGGGCTGCGGCGATGCTCGCCCACATCCGAGAGGGGGCGCCCTTGGGCTGCCAGCCAGCCGGGCGAAGTTCGCAAACTCCTGCGGGACCCGGCAAGCGGCGGGGTTCACACGGCAACGCGGCCCCCGCCCCAGGCTGCGCCTCTCTCGGGGCCCTGCCGGCTGCTTTGTTTCGGGACGAGCCGGCTGGGCTGGGACCTTCTTCTTTCAAGCGGGGGCCCTGGGGTGGTAAAAATTTAATAGCCAGGAAACGGATTCATCTGTCTCCAGCTCTGGGAACGTGTGTGTGTGAGAGGGGGGACGCCTGGCTGTGCCAGAAGCTGCCCCCATGGCTGGTTTGTTACCTGTGATGCCCAGAGGGTCCCTTTCCCAGAGCTATGGGTCTGGCCAAACTGGGTACCTCACCCAAGTCAAAGTGGGGACACAGGTGGCGGAGGCCAGCAAGTGGCCCTGGGGAAGGAGGGCGGCCGCCCCTGGGCGAGGGGAGCATTTGCGGCGTGTTACCCATTTGGAGTGGTGGTGTCACCGCGTTGGTCCTGGGACAGGAGAGGGACACGGTGGGTGAAGGGTTTTGCTGGAGCAACTCCAGGCTTTGAAGCTACTGAGCTCTTCTGCGCTGGAGAAGGAAGCCAAGAGCGCCCCAGTGAACTGCTAATGCCCGGCATGCCCAGCGGTAGAGGGGAGAAGGGAGGTCGTGCCTGGCACATCCAGCTGTGCTAGATGAGGCTCCTACCCTGGCAAATCCAGCCTCGCCTCCCAGCCCTTCACCAGTGCACTGGGGATGGGAGGGGAGTCGTATTCCTCTCTGCCGCTTCCCTAGCGTCCTTTGCTGTGGTTAAGCTGCCCTCTCTTCCGACCTGGCCCCTTACTCTTGTCCTGCCCTGCCTGGAGGATCTGTAGCAACCCAGAGAAATAGTCTGACCTGGAAAGGCCCCCTTTGCTCACAGCAGGGCCTCCCCTTGACATCTCTTGGCCCCAAGAGGGGAAGCAGATCTATTTGCTCAGGGCTGAGTTGATTTTGCCCTGGCCTCTGGATTGATCTTTTCTCCCTCAATGGCCTTTCCCCGGGTGTGACCTGCAGCCAATGATCCAGTTCTCACGCCAGGAGTGATCTTGCCCACCCGCCACCTCCCCCTGCTCTAGCTTTCACTGAACTCACCTGCAGCCTGATCAGCGCTAGAGGGAGAGGGAAGGAAAGTCAGTCAAAACCTGGCCAGGAGAGCCGAATTGTCCTTTACTGGGGTTTGGAAGGCTTCTGGGAACACTGGGGGAGAGAGAGGACTGTGGGTTTTCTTTTGGGGTCGGGAGCTGCTGTCAGCTACTGCAGCCAAGTGTTACTGGGAGTGAGGTCCTTGTTTTCCACTCAGCTTAACGATTGACCCAGGGGGGCTGTTTCTTCTTTGCTCAAAGTCCATTTGCTCAGCTCAGCCCGGCCCAGGGTGGCACTGTGCCACCTGGGCAATTCCTAGATTCAGGAGGTTGCACAGTCCCTGGCATAAAATATGCCAGGCCCAGGGGCTGCTCTCATCTGCAGTCTCTCCCCAGATGCCCTCATTCCCTCTCCAGATACTCTGCTCTGGAGGTCATGCAGCTTCTAACAGGTCTGTGTAGACGCCCTCCTGATTCCTTGGTCCACTGTCCCTTGCTCTCCCATCACTCCTGTTAGGGAAGAGTGTCCGCAAATTCGGGCAGTTGGCACCAACTTCCCAGCAGTTGGTCCTGCAGGACCTGTACCCACCCTCCATGAACAGGCTGGGCAGGTTCCCGGAGAGCCCTTCTAGCCCTGACAGCCTGGCACAGGAGAGGTTAACCCTGCAGGAGGGAGGTGTCTCTGAGAAGGTCAAGGATGCTCTCCTGGATCCTCAGAGTCCTGCCATTTCCACTGTGTTCTGAAAGGTTTGGTGCTGGGGAGCAGGGGGAAGAGATTTCTGTCATCCATCCTGGTTAATCCAGCCCCCCACGTGTCCCTTGAGCTGAGTCTGAGGTGTCCTGCAGAAAGGCTGGCTGGGCTTTCAAGGGCCAGATGTCGGCTCTCCGCTACGAGCTGGGGCTGGGTCAGTGGAACCGAGGAGAAGTTACTGGCTCAGCGTCTTGAAGTCCTGTGTCTGGTACCAACCAGCTGCAGAGAGGCACTGCCAACAGCAGCCGTGCAGCAAAGGAAGGAGAGGGACCAGATGATGTTGGGGGAAGGAACCCTTCCCCATTGATCCCCTGTCCCATGGACCCAGCAGACCTCCTCCACGCATCCCTCCTTGGCAGGGAACCCCACCAGTTCCTCATGGGATGGAGAGATCCCGCCCAGACCTCTCTGCCATCCTGAGCCCACCCTCCGGCCCTAGCTGGCTGGATGCTTGCGAGCCTGGAGCGAGCCAAGAGTCTGTGGCCGTTCTCAGATCGCATGGTGGCATTTCTAGGTTGAAAGAGGGCAATGGGGCAGTGCCGGGTCCCGGGGTCCCAGCCCCTCCTCTGCTTTCCAAAGGCTGCAGGCTGAGAGGGGCGAGCGCGGTCAGCCTGGGGATACCCACCACTGTGCACGTCCGTCTCCAATTCACTTGCACGAGCCATTGGTGCTGTTCTCTGCCCCGGGACTATCCGTGCACGTCTGTAGCGGCCGAACCAGAATATTTCTCTTGTGCAATTCCTTGTCCTGATCTGCAACCACCTCATTTAAAAAGATCTTCCCCGGTGAGAGCCGTTCCCAGGAATGCGTTTGTGCGCGTGTGTGGAGAGAACACCCTCCCTTCCCTGCATGCCTTGCTCCATAATCTCCCATTGATCTGCACCCCCTTTACTACCCTTTCCTCAAACCACGCCCCTTGTCGGGCACCGAGGACACTTGGCCTCCAGTTGACAAACGGTCACGCGCGAGGATCTTCTTTGGCATGACAATTGAGCTGCGTGTTGCCAAAGTGGAGAAGGGGGCCAGAGCCGTCGGGGGGGCCCTGTCAGAAGTGGTTACGGTCCGTCGAGCATCTGCCAGAGCTGCGGCTTCTCTCTGTCGTTTGGAGGGCTTTCTCCCAGGACCCTTTGTCATATGCTGTCCACTTCTGAATGGGTGGCAGGTTGCCGCAGTGCATCGCGTACGTGTGTGTCTCGACTCCCTTCTCTGAGGGTTAGGCCTCGCAGTTCCTCATCGCCCTCAATGGAAAGTCCTTTAACACTCAGAGGAAATACCTTGTATTCTGGACACTAGGATGGGAAGTGCTTCCTTGTTTCTATGTCTCCTCTATTGTGCTGGTTGCTCTGTCAATCCCTCCTCTGTGTGAACCTCCCAAGTTCCCCCAGCTTTGTGCCTAATTCCTGCTCCCCGGTTCTGTGTGTGGTGACCATCTACCTGGTATTTGCATCCTGCGCTGCGGCAAGGTAATCAGGCAAGGTGAAGCGTCTGTGTAAATGCAGAGTTAGGGAAATATGCCCTCACACCACCCCAACTCTGAAGATTCTTGTGAATAGAAACCACCAACTCAGCCTGCAGATACGACTGGAAGGGTTTCTTTCTTTCATGGCAGGGAGGGATAGCTCAGTGGTTTGAGCATTGGCCTGCTCAACCCAGGGTTGTGAGTTCAATCCTGGAGGGAGCCATTTAGGGATATGGGGCAAAAATCTGTTGGATGATTTAATTAGGGATTGGTCCTGCTTTGAGCAGCGGGTTGGACTAGATGATCTCCCGAGGTCCCTTCCAACTCTGAGATTCTATCAAATATTTATACAGAATGATGCTGGTCTGCAAAAATGCTGGTGGGAAGAGAGAACATTGCCAGTCCAGGCCTGGATATCTCTTTGGGTGAGCATTCAGACTAGAAATGTTTCCACGAGTATCGGGAAAGCTTGAAATGTCAGAGTTGCCTCAGAAGGGGAATTGGGGCCTAAGTGACATGCCTAAAATCACATACTAGGTCTGTGGCAGAGCAGAGACTTGCACTCAGGTCTCCCAAGACCTAGGTGAGTGCTCTAAGTACATGGTCCAGTCTTCATAGGAATGCGTAGCCCTCCAGCCTGTTTATTGATCCACTCTTCCCAGGAACCAGTTGCTTGGCCCTGTGTTGTATGGAGGACTGGCCTGGAATTGCAAACTCTCACTTGTGCTGCTTCTCCAGAGCAACCTGTGTTTCTCTTTTACGTAAGAATAGCCAGACTGGGTCATATCAAAGGTCCATGTAGCCCAGTATCCTGTCTACAGACAGTGGCCAATGCCAGGTGCCCCAGAGAGAATGAATAGAAGAGATAATCAAGGGCTCCATCCCCCCTCACCCATTCTGAGAAAACAGAGGCCAGGGGCACCATTCTTGCCCATCATTGTTGTTATTTATAATCCCATCGTCCTCACCAGTTTTCTGTTATGTTTCATGGCATAAAGAGAAATTAGATAAATATAAATACTCTTGCTGGACAGTTACAATGTAACCCTACTTGATTTCTGAGAATTCCGAACAATAACACAGAAGATGCCAGAGAGAGACAAAGCAGGCTGCTCCAAAAGTCAGTGAGGCTGACTGCTCATCTCCTTCCCCTCTCCCTCCCCCCTTTACTTTAATCTGGCACTTTGCAGTGACTCTGTTCATGCTCTTTGCTACAAAGACCCCTAGAAACCTCCCCCACCCTGCTCTTGAAGTGAGAGATTGCAAATCCTTAACACACACAGACACGTCAGACAGCTGTGTGACATGGCCCTGCGCTGTTAGCCAGCTGCTGAGCTCCGCACCGGCAGCAGCGTCCCCCGGTCAGCTGAAAGTGCTCCATGCACCATGTGCTTGTAGCTTAATCCTCTGAAGTGCTTTCTGAGGCTTATGAGGTGCGCTCTGTGAATCGATTAACCGTGATGGATTTGAAGTCGAGGGTGAGGGGTGCCCCGAGACTTCACAGATCCAGCTGTTCTGCAGCACCCCAGCCCACCCATTCTGCTGCTGACGAGCAGAAGGGCAGCTGACAAAGGGGGCATTCCGTGCCAATGGAATGCAATGCTGTATGATAGGGAGGGCATCAGACAGTCTGGGAAGCTGAGCTGGGGGAGGAGGAGAACGTGGGAGCGTGTGTGTGAAATTCACACCCCGGTCTTTCTGCAGACTTTATTACACTGAAGAGTGAAAACCGAATCAACAGAAGTTCTAAACCTTTCCCCACTCCCCCTTCGTCAGCCCTTGTGTGGAGCAGTGTGTACCCAGGAAGGGATGTTTTTAAAAAGATTTCTTGTGTGTGTTGACTTGCATTGTTTCTCTAAGATCCTTGGGGGGAGACAGGGTGGGCGGGGGGGAATTGCACCGCAGGTGGGTGTGAAAGGGTTAATGGTGGCTGGGGTTATGGGAGTTCAGGACACTTGTTTTTGCTAATCTGATCAGAGGGAAAAGAGACAGTCCTGTGGGAGAGGATGGTAATAAATGGTTTAGCAGTCTCGGGGGAATTACCCCACACTCACTCAGATAAGGAGGGTACTGATGATGGGGGGAAAAGGAGTTCTCCCCAAAAGTTAATGGTTGGATTGTATCTGCCCTGTACCATGGCGGAGGGGTAATAACTTTTGCCCCAAACATATTTCTTATCCAGTTGCTTTGCCACCCAGCCATCCCTCGATGCTGATTGGATACAGGCAAAATCCAGGCACTCTCTGACTTTCTGAAAGCTCATCTGGGCTGTAGCTTTGCCAGTTCCAGGGTTGGTTTGGCATAAGGCCCTGTTTTAGCCACATTCCCTCCAGCCTCGAGCTCAGAATGAGTACTGAGTTGGGGTGCGTCGTTCTGATTTTGGACCCTCTTGGGGATTGTTTTCAAATGCACTGAGGGGAACTGGGCATCCAAGTCCCATTGAAAGGCAAACTTTAGTAACAAGCAAACTCCTGGGTATGCCTTCGAAGTTCCCCCCGAGATCCCTAAGGATTTTGCTGTGTCCTGAACTCTAGTGGTTGGGTGCAAAAGGAGCTGCAAGGTCTTCTTTATTTGGTCCTGCTACCGTGCAGGGGGCTGGGCTGGACTTCTCAAGATCCCTTCCAGTCCTATGATTCTATGGCAGGGTCTACACTATAAACTTACATCGGTGTAACTACGTCGCTCAGGGGTGTGAAAGATCCAGGGCTTGTCTACACTCCCCACGAGATTGGCGGCAGCGATCGATCTAGCGGGGCTCGATTATCGTGTCTAGACTAGACGTGATAAATCAACAGCTGAGCGCTCTCCTGTCAGCTCCAGTATTCCACCAGAATGAGAAGCGCAAGCGGAGTTGATGGGAGAGCATCAGCTATCAACTTATCACAGGGAAGACACCGCGGTAAGTGATCGAAGTACGTCGGCTTCACCTCCGCTAGTCACGGTGTTGAAGTTGTGTATCTTAGATTGACTCTGTGCGGTAATGTAAACAAGCCGATGCTGACCGAACTCCCAGTGTAGACAGTGCTTTGTCAACGGGAGGTCTTCTCCTGTCAACACGGCTACTGCCTCCCACGGAGGTGGATTTACTACGCCGATGGAGGAAGTTCTCCCATCTAGTAGTAGGGTCTTCACTGAAGTGCTACAGCAGTGCCGCTGCACCGGCGTCGTATTTGTAAGCGTGGACCTGCTCTAGGAAAACTTCCATGAGAGAAGCTACAGCAGTGGTCACTTATAAGTCCCATTTTTGCCAGTGTAGATTCAATCCACTGGAGGGTGGATGCTGGTGTTAGTTACAGGTCCTCCTCTGTGCCGATCCCCAAAGAATATGAATTAGTACGCTCCCCACCCCTAGCTGCAAAGCCTTAGCTCTTTAACTCAAGCTGTAGCAACTCGTGTTTGGCTCTGGAAGTCCCAGTTCGGTCTCGGGTGTGGTGGTTAAGCTGTTGCATAACCACAGCTCCTGTCAGGTGAGATTTGGATCTCCGCTCTACCTGCGTCAAGGTGCAGTAGATTTCAGAGGAGTTACTCCTGGGTGAAGCTGGTTGAGAAAAGAAGAGTCTTTTCTGCAGGGAATTCTGAGACTTACAAATGTGGTTTTGTCCCAACTTGCCACAGAAAGTCAAACGCTCTGAATTCCTTGCGAAGTGAACTACTCTGAAAATGTCTTTTTTATTAAAACGTTTCCTTTCCACTTGGGCTTTTCTGTGCAGTAGAACATCACAGCAGCATGGTCATGGTTAAAGTTAATATCGGAACTGGACGCTCTGCTAACATACGTGATGATTTGGTTGCTGCCCAGAAGAGCTGACAAACTCAGAAGCCCCTAGGTTTCTTCATTGGACACCAAGGAATCTTTAATTTTCACCTTCGTTTTTCATCACAGCTGGCGTGAGATGGTGTGGCTGAGTGGATCATGCACTGAAGTGAGCTATGGTTTCTATTCCTGGCTCATCTGCAAAGTGACCTTGGGCAAATCACTTCCCCAATCGTGCCTTAGTTTCTCCATCTGTGAAATGGGGGTGCTAACGCAGCGTGCCTATGGTAGGAGTTTGTGCCGCTGCAGTTTTTGTATAAGAGGCGGTTGTATGGATGCAGCTACATCCGTATACATCCCTCCTATGCACACGCTGCAGGAAATATTCCTAATCTAGACAAACCCATGGCTTGTGAATTGTATTGAAGCCAGCCAAGGGATGAAATAATTTTAGCACTTGTATAACCTTTTTCTTCCACAGATCCAAAGCACTTTACAAAGCTGGGAGGTTTTGACAGTTTCGACAAGCTGAAATTTATCCAAGGCAGAGCGACAGTAGGGCCTTAGGTAAACTGAAAAGAGAGCATTCAGCCTACTGCTGTGTGTCCTACACAAATGGAGATTGGCCCCTTTCTAGACCCAGGAGCCCTGGGAATGAATTGTAGCTTGGCCTGTGAGAGATGGGGGGGGGGAGCATCCACCAGCGACGGGTCTAAATGCAGAGTTTTATGTGGAGCGAGTACTGCATTAATTCAGGGGTTACCTCCTTGTGTCTACCCGTGACATAAAAGCCAGGCAGACTGGTCTTGGCTTCAGCAGTGCCATAGCAAGGCCTCCGGGCAGAAGGCCCGGGAAAATGCTTCGGGTGAGTGGTACGGGTGCATGCAAGAGGCTCTCTTTGGAGGAAGGAGGACAGTGCTGGCACTAGGGAGAGGTAGATGTCCCGATTTTGTAGAGACAGTCCTGATGGGACTCTTTCTTATATAGGCCCCTGTTCCCTTCTCCCCTGCCCCGCCCCCCCCAAGTCCTGATTTTTCACGCTTGCTATCTGGGCACCCTAGCTGGCACAAGTCTCGCCTTGCAAATCTCCAGGCTTGTAAATCACCCAGGCAGAACTCCGGAGCGGAGCTCGGAGGATGCAGCTGATCTGCCTGTTTCTGTTCCCTTGCCAAGTTGCTCTCTTTGCCCTTTTGTTTGCTTTTTGCCAAGGCACTTGCTGCGTGGCTGGGGTTTGTTTTTTTAGCTCATGACGGGCGCTTACCTTATCTCCTCTGCATTATCTCCTTCCCGCTTTCTCGGCTTCTTCCTAAAATAAACCGTCAATCACAGGTTTGTTTTGAGCACGGGGCTTTGACCGCGTTTGGGAGGCGGATTCGTTGCATGTGCACAGAGGACTGGAGCGCTCTTAGCAAAGGAAGGACAATAACCAGACGCAAAGCTTTTCCTCCATGAAATTATTGTTCTTGCCAACCATATATTTATAAGAACAATAGCTGGAAGCAGGCACGAGACCTATAATAACCAGGTGATTTAAATGCCAATTGGTGGCTAGTACCAGACATCAGAGAAAGATCTGGGAGGAAAGTGTTGTAAAATATCTGTTGCACTGCTCAGCAGAACAGGAATTGCAAGAGAGGGGGCCGAGATATGGCTTGTGGGGCTTTGGGGGGCGGTGGGGGGAGGTAAGGAGAAGATAGAGGGAAGTGATTTTTCAGTCATCTCTTTGTACATGTAATGGCTTTATTCATGTTGGAGTGGTGCCTAGAGACCACAGCGAAGATCAGGGCTTCATTGTGTCCGGTGCTGTATGTACGCGAGTGATGATCCCTGATCTGAAGAGTTCACAGTCTGCACAGACAAGGAGCAGTGGCACAGATGGGGGAGGTGACCTGCTGAAGGTCATGCACTGAGTCAGTGGCAGAGCCAGGAAGATTCCCGCTGTGTCTCAACTCCTGATTCTGGGCCATGCCCAGCAGCCCGGATGCACATACCCCTTTTTTCTCCAAGCCGGCACCCTGGCAAGGGGAGTTTCTCTTCCGAGTTTTCATTCCCTGGAGCCCAGGCTGAGAGCTACATGTGGCTGAGAAAAGCGGGGTCTTTCCTTGTAAAGGGGGGCTCCTGAAATGAAGCTTTTACCTGGGCGATCTGCAGTGCCAGATTAAAGCATAAACTAACTAAGCTACAGTTCAGGGCCTCACAATACGAGGGGCTTGTAAAAAAAAAGAAAAAAAAGAAAAATTTGACATCTGAAATGTTATCGAAATCAGTTGATAAATAAAAGATACGGGGAAAAGAAGATTCTCTCTAAATATAGACACTTGCATTCAAATATGACAAAAATATACTCATCTGGTTACACAATAGCCTTACCTGACACCAATTAGTCATTATTGACAAGCGGGAGGCCAGGGCTGAGAAAGAAATGATAATTACACTTGTAAAATTAGTATTTGTACAAGTAAGTCTGCTGTCAGTCTCCTAAGGCAGCGCTTTGTTGGCCAGCTGCTACTGGTAAAATTCTGACCATGCCTTCATAGTTTATTTCAATAAACAAATAATCTCACTGCCAATAAAACCAAGAAAAATGGGAGGCGGCAGTGTCGTGAAGCAATCTTGCCAAGCTCATGCTCGTATGGGACTCGTCCGAGGAGTGACATCATGTATAGCCTCCCCCTTGGCGGGTGATAGACGGAAGGCTGCCATCTTTTGTTTTTGGTTCAGTGCGCTCAATCCTATAGCGCCTTTGCTCCTGTTTTCCTTCGTTTTCTTAAGTGTTCGTGTGTTCGTTCTTCTACTCCGTACATATGGACAGTTGTGTGTCTTAGCGCATGGAGCAGAAAGCAGCGTGCGCACTATCTGTGCATCACGTGACTGAGTTTGCAGGTGATCGTCTTATGGACTTGGGGCGAGTGGATCTTGAGGAGGATAAATTTGTCTTGGCTTCCCTCCGTCAGTTTTGGGAGCCTTCGCAACTTTCTGCAATTTCACCTTTGCGTATTTGCAAGTATAAACATGAAAGCTTTATAGATTCAATATCCTTTCTGTGAAAATAACACATTCTTTTTTTTATGGTCTCGGGCCTCTTATGCTTGAGACATCTTAAGGCCTCAGAATCTCATAATCCAGCCCAGGCGATCCAGCTGCAGCGTCTGCTGAGTTACACGCTCTGTTCTAGTCCCGGGGTGCCGTTGCACCCCCGAGGTTAGACTCTTGTGTCTGGGGGCTCAGAGTACAGTCCATAGGTTTTCAGAGAGCTGCTGTAGTGGGGGCATATAACTCATTGGACGCATGTGATTCAGAAATTTGAAGATCTTCCAATCTAACTCAGACCAGCGAATCACAGCCAGTTGCTCCTGTGTTGTCAGAGCTGAAGAGATCCAGTATGTGGATGGGAGGGTAGACATGCCATTGGAGGTCTCCACCTAGATCAAGCTCTTGTTGTGGTGTATGCTATAGGAAATAGCCCTGGTCCCCAAAGAGCATTGCCCTCCAAATGCAGGAGCTGAAGGATTGAGTCCCATTTTGCAGATAGGGAATTGAGGCTCAGACAAAGTGGCTTGACCTAGGCCAGGCAAGAAGCTCTTCGCAGAACTAGGACTTGAACCCTGCTCCTCAGAATCCCTCTTCACTGTGTCAACCACTAATAATCATCCCTAGCTCCTATCTAGTGACTTGTATCGGTAGGTCGCAAAGTGCTTTACAATGGATGTTAATAGAATTATCTCCATTTTAGAGGGGGAAACTGAGGCACAGGGAAGGGACATGACTTGCACAAGGCTGCCTAGCAGGCCAGTGGCAAAGCCAGGAGTAGACCCCATGTCTCCTCAGTCACAATCTGGCTCTCTGTCTGCAAGACCACACAAGACCTTTCTCTCCAATGCTCTTCCTTTCGGGTTCCCCAGAAATCCCTCCAGAGGTGGCACAGCCTGCGGGCTCACGTGTGGGCACAAAGGAGGGGGTTGCATCTGCCGTGGCCTGACAGGCTCTGCTCCCCAGTGGCACGTGGTTTGAGGAGCGCTGTCTCCCAGCAGCACATGGAGCTGCCAGGCTGTTCTGATCTCGAAGACAACACGCTTTGTTTATCCCGGAGAGAGAAGCAAGACTCCATCTGTGAAAACCTCATCGGCTGAAAGGGAGGAAGTCTCTGAGGGCTGGGTGTCTTTGAAAATGTACCAGGGGACCGGGGATTTGGTGGCTGTTCTGACCAAGTGTCGAGATATAATTTAGAGTCTTTTATAATTTGTGTTTAACAAAATACCTGAGAGGGGGCTGGGGAAGGGGGGAGAGGATTAACAATAGTTATTCCATCCCTCCCTGCCTCTCCTCACACAGAGATGAAGGCAAGAGCTATCAAATACCAGGAAGCTGGGAACATGAGATGTCTAGGGATGTGTGGAGGAGTTGTGGGGCCAGGCCTAATCTGCATATTAATTTGCATACATTTGGTTTCTTTGGATCAGCAGATACACTGAACTTCAGGCCCTGATCTGAAGTGGGTGGGACAGAACCTACTGGGTTCTCTGGGCTTTGGATCAAGCCCCTGTGGGCCTCATCTGGCAAGTCATGGGGACGGAGCTGCTGGCTGCTCATTGTACATCCCATGGGTTGGACTGGCCTGGGCCTTGCAGGATCTGTTCAGCACCTTGAGCCCCCGTTGACTTAATTAGGATTTGAGGGCATTTCAGTATCTTGCAGGGCCTGATCCAGCAACTTCAACAGACTTTAGAAGTCTTACGGCTTCACTGGGCTTTGGATCCGGCCCTAAAGGAGCAGAAAGGGTGACGGAGGGGCTGTTGCCATGGGGGTGAGACCGGCCTTTCAGAATTAGATTTTACTTTGTCTTGGCTTAGTGAGAACTCAGCTCGGGTCTGATCCCCTTTGAAAGTTACTGCTGGGACTTGGAAGGAAACTGGAATTCTGACCTCAAGGACTCCGGCGGCTGGACCTGCGGCTGACCAGCCTCTGAATGAGAGGGGTCTCAGTTTGTGCTCCTGGAAGGTGTCTGTGGGTTGGGGAAGGTTCAGCAGCTTGGCCGAAATGTCCCAAAGTGACTAGTGATTCTCGGGAGCTCTGTTTCTGAGGGGCCCAACCTGAGACACGCTAATGAAGCCTGATCTCCAGAGACGGGGTGCTCGGCCCTTCCAGCCAATTGCAGGGCCTCAGCCTGGAAAAACAGCACCCAGAATCACCGGTTGCTTAGGGAGAATTTAGGCCTTTTCATAACGAGGGCAAACCCAGGGGGCGGCAGTGGGGGAGCCATCGATTGTGTGTGTATGGTGAAGGTGGGATTCCATTGCATCCCAAGGGAAAGGGGGAAATGATAGCGGCGTGGCCGTTTCCCCAGCCTCCTTCACTCATGGTGTGTGATCCTGGCCTGAAACGGCATCCCAGCTCAGTCTTTTAAATGCACGCACACAGAGAGAGGGTTGTTTTGGGAAGGGAACCCTTTATAGAGCATGAACCCTGCTGCGGGAGGGAGGGTGACATCCTCAACTGGTTAGCACCTAGTGTCCGATCATGCACCCCAGGCTGTTCTGTGATGAGGCTTGCAGGGGGAGAAAGGGCCAGCCGGGAGGTAGAAATGGCCAGATGATTCATGCTGGCAATTGTGTTGGAGCAAATGAAGCAGGGATTCTTGCTCCCGGTGAAAGGGGCTATTTAGGCTGGTAATTATTTGTCAGCATCGTATGATGGACAAAGCAAAAGTCAAGATGACTTTGATTTAAGATGATGGCTCTGACCAGGGCGCTGAGCAGGGGAATAGAACCAGAGGGAGAGATGTCTCCTAAGAATTCCTCCTCTTTGCCTCTCTCGTGGCTGGGTGGGGACAAAGAGAAGGCAGCATTATCCCAAGAATGACCAAGCCGAGGCCCCCTGTGGAATTACACGCAGCCCAGGTTCACAGGTGTGAACAAATCCCAGAATGCACTGCTCCTTTTGGATCAAAAGAGCTGAAGTCCTGCACACCAGGGCCTGTGTGCAGTAGTCACAAGGCAGCAGCAGTCTGCTCCCTTTCTACACCTATTCGGCTCAGCCCTTTGGCTCCTGGCCTGTTGCCAATCTGGCCGCCTTCTTGAGGGGAGCCCACGCTGGCTGGAAACTTGGAATATCAGACAAGCAGGAGGGTGGCTGCATTTAAAAGGGATCCCAAAATGGGCCAGTATTTGGCAGATGAGAAGCTGCTTTGAAATCTCCAGAGGTATCCAACACAATAGGGGATATTTTGTACAGTATCTGTAGTGCAAACTCTCTTCCCCCAGTGCCTTACAAAGCAAAGATCAGCTTTATATATGGCCTGATCCTGCCACACTGACACTCTTGGAAGTTTTGCCATTGACTTCAGCTGAAGTGGGATTGAGCCTTTAACAAATAATAGCAGAGCAGCTGAGGCAGATGAAGGAGGGGAGTTTTAATCCTGTCAGATGAGATGTTCAATGAACTGAAAAGCAGATTCATGCCTTCTAAGAGCAGAAGGTGCTCTGTGATCGTCTAGCCTGACCTGCATAACAGCCACAGAACTTCCCCAGAATAATCCCTGTTTGAACTAGTGCGGATCTTTTAGAAACAGGCTCAGATTGATTTAAAAATCTGCTAGTGTTCGAGCATCCACCATAACCCTTGAATAAGATGTTCCAGTGGCTAATTGCTTCAACTTCCATTATATTCATTATACTTTTGTCTCCTTCGATTGAAGAGTCCAGTAACAACTATTTTGTTTCTTCACCTTGTAGGTACTTTGTAGATTATGTTTGTCACCCTCTCAACCTTCTCAAGGAGCTCAGTCTCTCACTGTGAGGCACATTTTCCAATCCTTTAATCATTCTTGTGGCTCTTCTCTGAACCTTCTCCAGGTTATCAACATCCTTCTCACATGGATGAGAGTTTAGGTTTTTTGGCAGACAAAATTAGTTGTGATAGTTGCAGTGCAAAGATCTGTAGCTAGGAATTGCCTGAATGAGGAGGTCCTTGCTAAATGAGCTGGAGAGTAAAAGTGGAACAACTCTGCTGGAGACACACAAAACGGAGCAACTTTAAATTGGACTGTCAGATGAACGGGAGGCTGATTGAGGTAGTACCACTTAATGGGTACAGCGCTAAATTGAGATTCAGTTGATGTGAGTTCTGTTCCCAAACCAGATGTGACCTTGGTCGAGTCCCTTCCCCTCCCACTTGGTGTCTGTCATGTCTATTTAGATCAGAAGCTGTCTCTCACTGTCTCTACAGGGCCTGGCACTACTGCAATACAGATAATGAATAATGATGGGACGTGGTTGTCTTTTTCATTATATAATGGCCCACACTTTATTATATCAAAGATACGTTTATAAATAGTTTATCAAGGGTTAATACTTTGCTTCATAGATCTTACACTGCGGATGTTTGTGATATGCTTGTGTGTTTATATAAGCCAGGGTTATTGACAACCAACTGATCTGTTGGCTTCTGTAACAATCGATTAACCATGTGTTAGAACACCTATTAATCATTTAACCCTTTATAAGCTATTTATAAATATAGGTTGAATATAAAGTGTGACTGTATAAAGGATACATTATTATTATATGGCCTCGGCTATAAACCAGTTTTATAACAGCCTAATCTATAACATTGGCTCGTTACTGCCATAAATCCCCTAAAGATTCTGGCTCTTTTGGTATATTCTTTATCCAGATAGGCGTGAAGCAATTCTAGATGTCTGGAGGATTTAGACTCCCGCCTTCTCTTTCTCCTCCAGAGACCAGGGCTCAAACTTTGCCTTGAGGTCATAGTGCCAGTGCATTTTGCAGCTTCACTGCAGCCCTCAGTGGTGGTAGCTCCACATCACACAATCGGGCACAATTCAGCACGTGTGGCCTTGTGCACTCGGAAGGCAGTTGGTGACGGGGAGAGGCGGTTGCGGCTGAACGACTCAGGCAGGGGCTGAGGGTAGGCCCAGAGCTGTTGCAGGTCAGGAATGAGGCACCTTCATGGCGTTTTGTGGGGGCGGGGGACTGGAATCGTCGAGGGGTCGGCGGTCAGGGCTGAGGTGCATTGAAGAACTGGCGTGAGGGACGGGCAGGCCTGGGGTAGTAGAACAGGTGAAAATAGTTTGGATCAGGAGGGGGAGCTCTCAGTGCCCCAGCCAATGAGATGGAGATCTTGGGTGCACTGCTTACCCAAGCCAGGCAGTGGAGGGGACGCTATCCATCCCCCTACTTTAACTTCTGTCTGTCCGTGTCTTATCCTCTGCTCAACAGCTGAGGCCCTTGAATCATCAGCCCCCAGACATACCTACCTGAGGGGTGTTGGCAGGGCATTCTCGGAGAGGGGGGCCTCGATGCTGGGCTTCCTCTTCCCTCACCCACCCTACAGTCCACCGCAATCCAAGTGAATTGCCTTTCAGGGCATGCTGGGTGACCTTTTCCTTACCCAGGGCTTCTCCGGAGCGGATGGCTTGAGCTCTGTAAGGATGGCTCCGGCCAGATACAGCCGAGAGGTCTGACGGGTACCAGATATGTTGATGATGAATGTCTGTCCCATCCACACAGATCAGCCCATCAAGAAGCATCACTTCTCATGACAGCTGGCCTAAAAAGAATGACCTGGTTTGAACCATAAATAAAGCCAGCAGCAGCGGGTGGACTAAGACCGCCTTGTGCACAGCAGAGAAGCCAAGGATGGAATTGGCCCTGTAGACCCAACTCCCCTCCTATCTCTGTGGAGGGTTCTTCCAGCCCAGGTCATGTCTGATGTCCATGGGGCAGGGCGTGGGACCCTGCTCTGGGGCAGAGGATTCCTGTCTCCAGGGCTGTCTGTCTTGGACTCTTGCTAACACTAAATTCAGTGAAAAATTCAAACCTCTTGAGGCTCAGTGCCTGAAGGAAGCAGCCCCTAGACTCTGGGTTGAGGTCCCAGTGCTTAGCCCTGAAAGAGCAATGGCTGGTGGGTTCTGGATGACTAGTCCAGCATTCCCATGCGCTGGAAGGATCTCACCTCTCCTAGGGATGGGGTGACTTCCGAGCCAGCCCACCTTTGGTGCATTTCCATTCTGGAAATGCAATACATCTTGAGCATGTTTGTTTGCACCATGTCTTGGGAGGACGAGTGTCTGGATGCTAGGTTATTGAGCTAAGGAGCTGCTCCATCACAGTGGCTTCTGCCAAGCAGAGCAGGGAAAGGTGATGGGGAAGACCCGCATAGGAGCAGCTATTGTCATCAGCTGTGAAATACCGAGGAGGTGGTGGGGGGAGGGCAATGAGTTGCTCGTTATATTCTCTTATGTCACTGCACCTAGTTTGACAAGGACTATTTGACTCTTCTCCTTCCTGTCCTTTCCCTGGGAACAAATCGGGTACAGGAAGGATTGGACACTGAGCTGGGACTCGGAGATCTGGGTTCGATTTCTGGCTGTGCCATAAACAAACACAGGAAGTCTATTTGTATTTCAGCCCACGTAAGAGCCCTCATCGCTGATCGGCACCGCATAGTACTAAGTACTTTTGGTCTGTCGCAAAATATCTGTCTCAGTTTCCCTACCGTAAGATGAGGTCCCCTGAATCAGAGGTGCTATGATGTATATTTGGGACGTGCTCAGATATTACCAGCATGCACATCATACAACGTACCCAGAGAGATAGGGAGTGTGACCCATATGAGTACTTCAATAGGTAGAGCTTGTTCAGAGTGGTGGTGTTTATATCCCCCTACCATCTAGGAGCCCAAGTCCTGGGCCACCCCCTATTGTGGTACATGTTCTTCCGACAAGTAACAAAAAATTGGTCCCTGTTCCAAAGAGTTCATCATTTAGCTGGCCCTAGAGAAGGGTCTTAACTCAAAACCTTGTTTGAAATCTGCTGTTGGAGCCAGTCTCCAACAAATTGCTTCTGTTAAAATCCTTTTTAGAATGTAAAAGATGTAAAACAAAGCAACCCAAACATGAGAGCGAGGATGCTGTGTCATGGAGGTTGGTCATGAACGTCCATGGAGTTTGCAGGGGGGGATCCTCTTTGTTTTTGGGGTGCAAGGACAGGCTTGTTCCAGAGACGAGGGTGAGTTGCAGAGTTCTCAGCCAGCTCCCAGTCCAGAGCTCTCCAAAGTGTGGAGTTGGGAGGTGTCGAGTGGGGTGTTCTGGTTTTGCCCCATCTTGAGAGAGCTAGATAGGAGAGAATAGTCTGAAAATACAGAGTTAAATTCCCACCAGTCGTCTTAACTCTGCTCATTGGCCCGCCTTACCGCATCATTCATGGCTTGCAATGTAAGGTACAGCACATGCAGTCTGCAGAGCCAGGTTTGGGAGGTGGGATGCGGGGGAAACAGGTCTTCCATTATCCCAAACTGCAGGTCTCTACCACTTGAGCTAAAGAAGAAATCCCCAATCTAGCAGCATGAGTAGGTCCTTTATTTTCTTTATGTGCAGCCACTAGAGGGCAACATTTCTCTCTCTCACTCATACAGCCAGTACACTCCAGAAAACTGGCAGCTTTACCACGAAAATCAAGTACATTTTAAAGTCTTTGTCAACTCCTTTGTCCTCTAGCTAGAATAAGATATGGTCCTACATGCATGCCAGACAATGGCACTGAGTATTGTCGCCTGCGGCTAGGATGTGTACGAGCTCATAGTGGCTATTCAGCCATGCAACTTTGTGTCCCAGCCACTCCCTCGTTAGGAGAGAGAGTAAATTCATTAGAGCAGGATGCCCAATTGGTATGGGGAAGGCAGCGTGTTTGTGCGGCACCTACCACAAGGGTTCCTTGTCTTGGCTGGTCTCTAGGCCCTACCATCATAAATTCTAACAGTAGACTCTGATGGGGGTGTGGAGAAGGTTTGTAGCTGGTAAGAGGTGAGGGCATTGTTGTCCCCCAGCTATGGCGGTAGGGAGGGTCAGGGCTTGGTTCTGTATCTACTGGATAAGCGAACTGGTGATTGTTACTTCACTCTGGGAGGGTGGGTTGTAGGAAAGTCTGAGATTGGGTAGGCAGCATCTGTGTAGTGAGAGCATAGTTTTGTATGTGGTTACGTGGGGAACTGGGGTGGGGCCTATAGGCAGTGTGGCCTAGTGGACAGAGCACAGCACTGGGACCTACGAGACCTGGATTTTGTTCCAGCTCTGCCTCTGGCTTGCTGGGTCACCTTGGACAATTCACTTTGCCTCTCTGTACCTCAGTTTCCCTATATCTAAAAAGCAAATGAGAGTTTTTCATCAGTAGCTGTCCAAGCATATAACTATCTTTATAAAATAGGTATTGACCTGATCCATGACTCAGCCTGGGAGTGCATAAAAGTATGCTATATATAGATGTAAGGGTTCTATGCCAGCAGGAGCAGGCAGGGCAGAGTAAAGGGTTTTGGAACACTAGCCCTGAATTTTGGATACCTCCGTTGGTAAGTGCCCAACTTGACACCTTAAAGGGGCTCTACTTTCAGAGAGTGGGTGCTCCTGAGTGGCATCGTGGTGAGAGGAGGGAAAAGCCTGTGGCATCTGCTAATGACCAGAGCTTCCCAGATACTGGAACTCAAAGGAAATGTCCCCATAAATTGAAACAGCTTAACTTTAGCATGAATCATTGGCTGCTTGGAGGGGCAGTGAGGTCTAATGGTGTAAGCATGTGGCTGGGATCCCTGAATTAATATCCTGATTCTGCCACAATGTGACCTTGGGGAAAGTCACTGAGTGAGATGTTTCAGAAGAGCCTATGGAAGGTAGGCAACCAAGCCCCGTTGGCGTTCACGGGGGTTGGTGCTCAATTCCTTTAGTTCCCACTGCAGGTCCCAGCGCTGTGCCTCCATTTTCCCCATCTGTAAAATGAGTAAGAAACATTCATCTTTGAAAAGGTCTATAGTACAGAGGGGTTGTGTGAAGACTGAAATCTGCAAAGGACTCTGAAGGTACAAAGTCCAGTGCTAATTATACAGGGATGCTGCCTGTGTTGACTTGCACTGAATGTGCAGCTGGGTTGGCAGGGGAGAGCAATTTCCATGGGCTAAACCATGGGGTTGAAATTGATTTCCAGGGAGGATCTACACTGGAAGAAGCAGGGAAAAACCACCTGTGGCAGCGAGTCTCAAAACCCGCGTCTACACACTTAGGCTCATGGGGCTTACGCTATAGTGGTAAAATAGCAGTGTAGATGTTCCCACTTGCGATCTGAGACCCAGCCCCTGTCACTATGGTTCAGGGCCAAGTGGGAACATCTACACTGCTGTTAGCACCATAGCCTGAGTCCAAGTCTGCAGACCCGGACTCTGAGCCTGACGGTTGTGGTTTTCTTTGTAGTGTAGATGCGCTCTCTGGTGGCAGGACAGGCTGATGGGGTAACCGGGGTGGGATTTTTTCCCCCTGCATTTCCCAGGCTAATGAAGCACAGCAATAGGATGTCGCTGGGTTACCTTCCAGCAGCTTCTGAGTTACCGTAGCGAGTGACTCTGAGCTGTTGTCAGAGGTACCCACCTCCCCGCACTCGGCTGTCTATGCACACTGCTAAAAGCTTCCCGCAGAGAGAAAATAACCCAAACTCTTTAAAATTTAAAGGGCTTATTTAAACAATGTTATCGCTCTCGGAAAGGAGAGAGCATATTTAATGGCTATATTTAGTACTCAATGTAAGACAAAGCAGATGCAGCAAGATTTTGAACACCGAGATACCAGAAATGTTAATCACTTCTGCCACAGTGTGCCGAGAGAGAGACAGACACTGTGTTCCAGGGATTGAAGAGGAAGGGAAGTGGGGAAGAATACTGGGCTGGCACAGGTGGTCCTGTGTGATTGCACCCCACATTTTATCACCCAATATCCGTCTTAATCTGCTGTAGACTTTCTCTGAGTTGGGGGGACCCGTTGCTCTTTGCTATACTACATAATGGTATTCCTTTTAGGACAGAACTTCCCAGACACAGGAACCCAAAAAAAATGTCCCCCAAGAGCCTCTTAGAACCACCGATGTGTGGCGCTAACCATTGGAGTCTAGCGGCTTAAGCATGTCTTTGGGATCCCCGAATTAATATTCGGATTCTGCCACTGTTTCATTGTGTGACCTTTGGAAAATCACTCAGAGTGGGACTTTCAAATGAATCTATGGGAATTAGGCGATCAAATCCCCTTTATGTTCTAGAGGTGATCAGAAAAGGGATTTTCTGTCCCAGGAAAAAAAAATTGAGATTTTGAAAAAATTGTTCCTTCTGAATTGGGAGAAAATCCCAAAATTCTGAAGCTCTTCACAAAGCAAAATGTTCCCCAGAAATTCCTTAAGTTTCAATCCAAATGTTTCATTTTGATTTTGACTTTTTTAAAATCTTTAATTTTATATGAAAAAATATAATTGTGAAATGAAAAGGGTTTCAAATCATAAAAGCTCCCCTTTTTATCCCGAAAATGTGGAAACAGGAACACATTGACATTTACGAAATTGGTTTTTTCCCCAACTTTTTTCCTAAGTGAAAGGCCATCGAAATCTGTATAACTTGGCACACACTTTCCGTTCAGCTGCAATAGTATTTTCTGGCAGGGAAAACTCCCTCAACAAAAATCTTCTGACCACCTCTAACCCTGTTGTACCATAAGGAATGTGAAATGTAATCCAACTGGTGGGCATTCATCTGGCTGCAGGGTACAATGATTGTATTATGGGGTCTATGATGTTGTTCCCTCGGAATAGTTTTAGAAAGGGTTGTGACAAGTAGGGGGAAGGGTGGACATGACTCCTGAGGCTAAGCTACTCTGACCTGGAAACCTGGAGCTGTAACCTGAGATGGAGGGGGAGGGGAGTTGACACCTTGGGGCTGACAAGGGAACAAAGGGCAGGCAGACATTGGAGTTTTTTGAAAAGGGGCTAGACGCTGGCTGGGGAAGCAGGTGGGGAGCCTGGATTCGGGGTCTCATCTCCCTGCCCCCCAGAAGGGCCGGGTCAAGGGGGCCTGTTCGTACTGACAGCTCTAAGTTGGATTGTGTGCCTGGCATCTCCAATAAACCTTCTGATCTACTGGCTGGCTAAGAATCACTGTGAATCCCAGGAAGTGGGGGTGTGGGAATGGGACTCACCCACCCCCCTTGACAAGGGTAGCAGGACCCCTCCTGAGCCAAGGTTATTCCACAATGCTAGGTGCGCAGGGCTTTTAACAGGAGCTGTGTGGCTTGGAGAGAATGGATTCCCTGCTGGGTCCCTGGATGGCTCAGAGCCAGTAACAGGGTGTACAGCAGGGATTCTCAAACTGGGGCGTGGGACGCCTCAGGGGATCGTGAGATTATTATATGCAGGGGAGGGTCACGAGCTGTCAGCCTCCACCCCAAACCCTGCTTCACCACCAGCATTTATAATGGTGTTAAATATACAAAAAAGTGGTTTTAATTTATACAGGGGGGTCGCACTCAGAGGCTTGCTGTGTGAAAGGGGTCACGGTACAAAAGATTGAGAACCACTGTTGAGCCCCCGACCTGGATGTGGGGATACGGCCCAGTGTGCTGGTGTCCGCAAGTCACGACCACCTGGATGCTTTTGGTAACTCTATGTAGAGTGTGCTGGGCTGGTGGCTGTGGTGGGAAGTCCCAGGCCAGCTGGGTGTGCACTGGTATCTCCAGCACAAAACCCACCACCCTGATTAGCACCCTTGGGTCCTTTCTTGGCAATCTCAGGGTGGGGAGGCAAAGGTTGAGGGAGCTACCCCGTCCCTCCCTAGTGGGGAGTCTGGAGAGAAGCCTCCTGTAGGATGCTCACCCTGCCTCGCCCATCCCAGTTGGGTGATGTGGAAGAGAGTGAAGCTGCACCTCTCTCCAGCAATACATCCCCCGCCTGTGTCTGTCTGATCTACCACATCGATTGACATTGCCTGGGCTGCATTGCACCGCTCTGGGAAGGAGGGTTAGCTACTAAGGGGGACTTTTTTGAAAGCACAAAGGGTAGGTCGGCACCCAACTCCCACTGGCAACCAATGGGATTCGGGCACACCCCTCCCTTGGCGCCTTTCGAAAATTTCCCACGAAATTCCAGCCCTGGTATCAGTAAAATGGGAGATCGCTATTTATAGTGCCGTGGTGCCTCTGAACCTCAGCTGTGGCCCCAGCCCCCGTGGTGCTAGGTGCTGCACGAACACAAAGCAAAGCCGGGTGTTTGAACAGCATGTGATTGCTGGTCCCTTGGGCTGGGAGTGAGAAGCTTTTACCCTCCTCCTGCCTAGTACTGCCCCTCACAGAGCCCTCCCTGGCACTGCAGCCTTCGGGCACGCCGGGACAAGAGCGCTTACAAACCCGCGGGGCTGCAGGCAGGCTGGGAACGACGGTCCCTTCTCCCGGCCAGCTGCTAGGAAAAGCCTACCACATTACCAAGCCGCTATTCCCCACCCCCGGGGGAGCCCTGAATGAACGGAAATATTTTACGATCCCATGCTTCGTTATGTTTTATTAAAAGCACCGCGCCGGCTCTCCCCTGCCACATCCATCAGCTCGGAGGCTGGGTTTTTTTTTTCCTATTTCTCTCCCCTCTGCTGCTGTTGTCTTTAAAGCCGCAGGCTCCATGGGCCGGATTGCAGCCCACATTTGTTTTGGCAGGTGTGGGGGTTTGCGGCAGAAGGCGCCATGCCTGCTTTTCGGGGTGTTGGCTTTCTCCTGATCCATGCTGGCTCGGCAGCCCAGGAAAATGCAAGCTGCACAAAGACATCTTGGGGGCGCAGGGCAGGCTGGGAGCAACAGGTAGCAGGAAAGCATGGCCCTGTGTTACAGATGGAGAAACTGAGGCAGAGGTTCCCCAATAGCTCTGTATCCTGTTCTGCGGGACCCACGCAGCATTGAGTTGTGGGGAAGTGCAACTCAAATATCCTCAAGGGAACGCATCCCTCCTCTCCTTCCCCAAATCCCCTGTGTAGTCCCCAAAAGAGATTCCCTTGCAAAAGGCCTCTTGGTCCTCCAGAAAAACCCTTGTGATGGATGGAACGGAGGCTTCCTCTGGGCTGGAGATTTGGGAGCTTGGTAAAGGAAGTGGGCACAGCCCGGCCTCTCCAGGCCCGGCCTCTCCAGCCCCAGCGTGGAATGGGATCTGGGGTCAGGCTGGCTAAGGGTGAGTCCACTTGCGCAATGAAGTTTTAGGGTACAGGGAAGGGAACTCCCTTTATGTGAAATGGAGATTGAGAGACAGCTCCCCACCCCCGCTTGTTGGGCAACCAGTTACACTGCAGCAGTCACACGAGAGGGGTGGTGGTGAAGAGGTTAGAGCAGTGGGGATCCCCTGGAAAGCGGTGACTCCAAGGCCCGATACTGCAGCCCAAAACACCAAAGGCCAAATTTTCCTCCCAGCAACACTGGAGCAAACCCGGTGAAGTCAACGGGGGTGCACCAGAGGAAGTAGGAGGAGAATTTCGCCAAAATCTGTGTGTGATGTCAGGAAATAAAGAACAGGATACAGAGCTATTACAGTTCAGGGGAAGGACCCTTTCTGCCTCAGTTTCCCCATCTGTAACCCAGGGGCTGATGATAATGTCTAGGTCTTATGTAGCACTTTTTCATCCATAGATCTCAAAGCACTTAATATGAGCCACCTTTGTAAAGAGTTTTGAGATCTGCTGCTGCAAAGCACAGAAGAGTTAGGTGGTGGCCTTGATTTTATTAAGAGTTGTCAAGCTTCTGAATAAAGCACGTGGCCAGTGGAGAGGCGACCATGGGACCTGGCAGCTCCTACTGAGGCCTGTCTCTACAAAAAGGGGGCAGACAGGCCAGGAAAATGCAAACTGCATCCTGAGTTTGGAAGGAGTTTGTGTATGAAAGGGGGGTAGGGTCTTTCCTGGCCACTCCACTGCCCAGGCCATCGATCCGGCAGGTGGTCAGCGGCCCAATGGCTGAAGACGCCTGGAAGTTAGATGTATAGCCCTCCCCTCTTTTCTTGTGCTGTCTGCTTATGTTGCTTAGGCTGGTGGCCCCAAAACCATGTGAGGTGAAACCAGGGGTGTCCCTCTATCCTGTTGCGTTAAGATGAGGCAGGGCAGTGAGTTAGAATGATAGAATCATAAAATCTCAGGGTTGGAAGGAACCTCAGGAGGTATCTAGTCCAACTCGCTGCTCAAAGCAGAACCAACCCCAACTAAATCATCCCAGCCAGGGCTTTGTCAAGCCTGACCTTAAAAACCTCTAAGGAAGGAGATTCTACCACCTCCCTAGGGAACCCATTCCAGTCTTTACCACCCTCCTAGTGAAATAGGGAGAAATAGGTTGCAAGAAGACCCGCTTTCCGGTACACAAAAGAAAGAGTCATAGGTGGAAATAAAACAAATATAAAGAAAAGCAAATTGTTTTGCAGAGATAAAGAAATAGCGGTAGTGAACAGGGCTGGGAGTTAAGTATCAGCCATGGGGATCGCTGGCCTAGCACCAAATGAATATTGATCACCAGTCATATCTGGAAGCAGTTGGGAGACGGAAGGGTATTAATTAGCAGCTATTTCTCAGCAGCACAGAGATGGATAGGGATTAAGGTAACAGCCATGCGCATCCGTTCGGTAGTTGCTGAGAAGTAGTGGTAAATCAGCATTATGAATCGGTGCTGTGAGAGGGAGATACGTTTTAATCTTATTAGTGGTACAGCATTACCAAGAGAGCAAAGGGATTATTAATCAGTGTGTGAATCGGGGAGGAGAGGGTAGTTTCAAATTAGCAACCCTGCTTTGTACATTGACAGAAAGCATGGAGATGGATATCGGGCGCTGGAGCGCCAGGTGAAGAAGAAAAGGAAGCAGATGACAGGATAAGGAACTGTAGAGGTGAGGCGGTAACAATTGGACATGAAGGAGAGCAGCAGGGGGGATTAGCAGGTCGAAAGTGCACATTATGCCCATGATGACAACGGCATGACGAGCAGGAACGCGGGAGGGTCTCGTGGGTTTGGAGGCAAGACCCATCTGGAAGCCTGGCGACTCTAGGACTAAAGGATTTGCCGTACTTCTTTCCAATAAGTCTGGTACCCTCTTTGGGCCCACCACTGTACCAGCTGGTACAAATCAGGTGCTAGGCCAAAGGTTAGGAGTGGGGTGTGAAGAGCAGGAGCTGGGATTGGGAACGCAGGTTGAGAATGGGCATGAAACGCGCCCACAAGAACCGGGAGGTTCGAGCAATTGAGGAGGGAAGGCCGGGATTCCGAGGAGCACAAGTCTGGGGATGTCGGAGCAGTGAGTGGGGCTATGCGGAGGGTCTGGGGGGATGACAGGAAGGAACATGCTTTGCAAGATACAGAGCCTCTGGAAGAGCACGCCGACCGGGCCGCGAGGAACGTGGCGGTCCCTGAGGGCCGACCGGGCTGCGAGGAATGCGTCGGTTCCAGAGTGCGCCGACCCAAATTAAATGCACTCAGGAGGGCAGCCGCTCTGGACGGATGCCTAGAAGTGCAGTCCCGGGTAGTGCATAGAATCAGGGGAGTCAATTGGGGTGAGATACAATTAGTAGCATTGAGTCAGAAGGGCCAGTTATTGAAGGCTGGTGCCTGACTCCGGGGAGTTGAGCTTAGTGGCTCTTCTGCCTGCCTTTCTGATCAGGTTCCCTTCCCTGCTCGGAAGCAGAGGGATTTCCCACCAAGGATGCTTTTATCATTTTTTTTTTTTTCCCTTTTTGCACAAATCTGATCAGCTATTTACTGTACATGTTGTGGGGGAAGGAGCCAGGAGCCGAGGGGAAGCAGCTGGAAGGGAAAGTAATGACCACAACAAAGACAACTGCAACAAGGCATGTGCAACAGATCTAGAAAATGAAAATAATTCATGTAAAGCAGTCGAGTGTGGCCAAGAGAGGAAACACGCTGCACAGTGTCAGCCGGAGCCCAGAGCTGGCGCTCCATCTGCAGAGAGCCAGCCGCCAGCCAGCGTGACCTGTTTAAGTCACTGCCGTACATCTCCTCCATTCAACAGAGACATCCAGGAGATCTTCCCTGATGTTTTTGCTGACAGGCTGTGTCTTTGCTGAAAAAATGCCGTTGACAGTCTCCTGTCAACAGGGGCTGCCGTTTTCTTCAGCGGGAGCGCTGGCTTTTCTTTGAGGGAAAAGAAAAATCGGGAAAGCAAAAGGGGCACGGGGATGGGGTGGGGGCACAGATTGAGGTGAGAAACCAGCCAGAGATTGAATGTGTAGAGAGAGAAGGCAGGAGCGTGGTCATTGAGTACCCCAGCTCTGCAGCATCCTACTTTGCCCCAGGCCCTTAAAATGGGCGTCATCCCCACGTATCCACCAGCTAACTTCTCTTCAATGGGGGATGGGAGATCGGCAACTCTGGCACTGCTCTCCTGAGCTTATGGGCAGCTCCCTCTTAAATAAGAAGTGGGGGAGTAGCCCCCTGGCCCCCTTAAATGAGATGGGGTGATACACTCACACCCCTCTATAACTGTGGACCCCACTTGGGAACAATAGTGCCTTAGTGCTCCTTCTTGAGTGCACTAACCTGTGTTTCGGGGCTTCCTCGTAAATGAAGGAGTGGAATTATAACTGCCTCTGTTAAGCCAAAGCACTCCACACTGCAGGAGGTTCATGAGATACAGCCTTCCCCAAAAGTCCCCTCTCTCAGTCCAGAATGTTGATGATTTAGATGTTAAAAGGCCAAAATAAAGAGAGAACAAAAGTAAAGTCCCCAGAAGAGCAAGCGCCGTGTGTGCGTATCACTCTGTAACGTGCTGCAGCAGTGTTGAGACCAGAAGTGGTTCCAGGCAGAGTGCTTAGAAATGTCAAGGTGTAGCACACAATCAAAATCCAGATTTCATAGCTACATGCTAGCAGACAGTCTCGTGACTGATCATCGCAACCCAAATTCAAGAATCAGTTGCTTCACAGGTGATAGCTAAGCAGCTTCCAGCACTCCTGGGATTGTTTTAAAGGGGTCTTATCTCTTGAGCCTTTGTTTACTGTATTTCCTGGGATTTGTCCCCAGCTGAGCATCCTAACAGGGTCAGGCTCTGGTTAAGGAGGTTTTTATGATGTGGGGGAGGGTGCTGTTTCTCTCTTTCTCTCTCACCAACACCCACACCCTTACCTACACTCCTTCTTTCCTGCATTCCTTTCGGGACAAAGAACCAAATCCTCCAAGACAATGGGACACTTGAAGTCCCAGCCAACATCAGGGTCCCGTTGTGCTAGGTCCTCTATATACACATAGTGACAGAAAGTCCCCACCCCAAAGAGCTTGTGATATAAATAGACAACGCAGAGGACGGTGGGAGCAAGGAAGCCTTATACCAATGAAGAGAACAAGGCACAGAGCAATCAAGGGCTTGACACTAGAGCGGATGGCAGGACAACAGTTTTGTTTCATGGCAGCTTTCAAGGTTTCCCAGGTTATTTTCATTCTGCATTGGAACGGAAAACCTTTTAAATGCTTTTGCAAAAGTGGGGCGGGGGATAGATGAGGAGGGGTCAGGCATGCAGGAGACCCGAGGTTCGAGTCTCTGCTGCTTCAGAACAGAGGGTTTTATCCCAGGCCATTCCAAATCAGGCCAAGCTAGGGAGCCGAATCAGAGTTTCCCACGTCCCAGGCCCATTCCCTAATCATTCCATACTGGTTACTCTTTGCTGACCCAGAAACCTTCCCTGTGAAAGATTCATGGAACATGACCTGGCTCCATAAACCATGTCAACTTTGATGAAACAGCTGATTTTGCCAGAATTTCCAATTTGATTTACTCAGCACCCACAACTGGAGTCGAGATTTTCCAAAGCCTGAAGCACCAAACCCATCGCTCTGGCCTTAATTGACTTGTCTAAGACCTGCTACCGAGCCAGAAATTGGATCTGAATGGCCTGTGTCCCAGAGCCTTAATCAAAACCCAGCCGCCTACTCTGAGTGCTCTTCAAGTGAACTATTCATTCAAACCGATCAGGTCACGCAGCCTGTGGATAAGCTTTAAAAGGTGGGTGAATAATCATCTGTTTCCGATCGCAATGTGCAGAATCAATGACCAGGGAAGACGTTAAACAAGAAAAATGCTCTGGGGCGGAAGAATCGATAGTAAAGAGACTGATCCAATCAAAGCTCTAGAATTTTTGGATTTCCTAAAAATTCATCAGCTGGGCCACCGCCACCCATTTCTCCTGACACTGTCCTCCCTTCCCATAAAAACCCAGCTGATTATTCCACAGGGCTCTTACTTTGGCATGGAAAGAGATGGCAATGTCTAAATCCAAATCCTCATACTCGCTCTTCGATGAAATTAATTCCCCCATCCCCCAAGCCTGCGTAACTCTAGCTAAATCTGGGAATAGACATGGGGATTTAGGAGGAGTCTGGTGTATCATAAATAAAAATTCGTAACCAATGGCCTGAGTATTTAAACCCTGACCAGCTCAGCTCTTCCTTTATAATCGTGGATCCTAGAAAAACACAGACTTTGCGCCTTTACAGAGAATCTTTAGATTATTATACGTTGTGAAAAAATAAAAACTGGTATCGTGGGACCCCCTATATCTGATCTAATTGGGACTGAGGCCAGATCAGATCATCAAAAATTTTGATGAACAGCTGTCAGCGTGGGGCGTGGGCTGCCAGTTTAAAAATAGTAACTATATCAATCTAAACCATGTTCAGCTGAGACCTATATGTGTTGTGGCTAGGGAAAGTAAAGTTCAGCATTTCATTTTAATCATGGGAAAAACATGGATTTTGGGGTGTTTATTGGGAAAATTAGGATCCCTGCTTATAATCATGCAACGCTCAGATATAGTGCTTTTCATAGTAGATCTCAAAGTATGTTACAAAGGAGATCAGTGTCATTATCCCCATTTTACAGGGGGGAAGCTGAGGCACAAAGAATGGCAGAGTCTTGCCCCGGGTCAACCAGCAAAATCACAGCATAGCCAGGAATAGAACCCAAATCTTCTAAGCTCAGCGCTACCCACTAGGTGACACTTTCTGAATTTCTATGTTGCAGACCCCTGCCTGGCTGGTTCATTCGTCTGGCTGCAGGAAACTGTGGCAATAGCTCCATAATCAGCACGGGGAAGATAGAGCAAAACATCTGAGAAGGGAACAGGCGACATGTGTAAGCTGTTCAGGGCAGAGACTCTTCTTGTTCTGTTTGTACAGTGCCTAGCACAATGGGGTCTGGGTCCATGACCAGGGCTCCCAGATGCTACTGCCATACAAATAAATAAGAGATGGGTCATGCTCCTTTGTAGTGTCTCCAGGGCCTTTTGACGTTATTCTGTAATCCTAGTTTTCTCTGGGCCGGGGCTTCTTGGAGCCCTTTCCCCAAAGTGGGGCTGGGAGAAGGGGACACAGTCAAATGACGGTTCCTTGCCTTGCACTGGAAGACGGAAGCCCGTAGAGTAGGGAAAGGCGCTTCCGTGGTGCCTGAGGATTCCTTGGGAGAACAATGACTTTTGTTCCCGCGTGGGAGGAAGGAGCAGAAGTGCTGCGGAGCTCGGCTAGGAAAGCCGCAGCCCCGCCTCCGAAGCGCTGGTTAAAGTGGGGCCCGGGGAGAAAGAGCCAGGCTCTGTGCAGAATTAGAGGCTGTAATTTTCAGATTGTGGAGCTGGGTGTTTATATAATTAGCATTAATGAGTTACATATGTACTGTGAAAGGAGCGCGCACCCGCGCAGACAGGCTGGGCGTAGGTTAGATAACGAGAGAGCAGCTGAATGAGTCTCTTGATTAAAGGTGCAAGCAAGTGCACGGAGCCTCTCCAATGCTTGGGGCCCGGACTGAAAGGAGATCCACAGAGTTACAGCCTGAGGGCGTTAGCCCGGAGCTACGGGGGTTCTTTCACCTTCCCTTAGCAGCCGGTCCTAGCCTCTGCTGGAGACCGGGCCTTGGGCTATATGGACCCAGAGTCTGCTCAAGGTTCTTCGGCGTGTGGGTCTAGGAGTTTGTTTTGGCCTATTATAAAGCAAAGTGCTGGCAGTGAGGCTGATCCTCATTGTCTGTGGGGAAACTGAGGCACAGAGCGGGGCAGCCTGTCGCCCATAACCAGTGGTGGCCCACCTGAAATGTTGTTGGCCCTATTCTACTTGATAACCTCCCCTGTAGAGTCCCTGGTGGAGAAGCTAAGGGAAAGTGGCTTGGTAAGTCTGTGGCTCCTCATGGGGTTCAGGGGGATGGGGAGCATTTTCCACACTGGCAGCCCCCTCAAATATGTCAAGGGAAGGGTTGAGTCCGGGCCCTCTTGAATGCTTTGAACCTCAGGTAGAGCCCTGGGTCCCCCACTGTAGGCCCTTCAGTGCACTATGGACACAGAGCTTGGAGACGTGCCCACTGGGTACTGCCCTGGAAACTTCTGCTCATCCCACAGCTCTTCTGCAAGGGGGCATGGGGCAGTGAAAACTCACATCTGGGTCCCCTTTGCCAGGGCTGCACCTTTTGTCAACCTCCTCCTGAGATCCCAGAGTGCAGAGGGGACCCGGGGGAACCTCTGAGGAGGCTACAAGGCCCCTGAGCTTCTCTTCCCACCCTGGAGAAGAGACAACTGAAGATGGTGAAGCATTAACCTTGGTGAGACTCATGAAACCAGCCAGAGTCTTGTGGCTTCTTCATGACGTTTTCCCAATAGGGAATTCAGAGTACAGCGGCAGCTGCTCCATATCCTCGGTTGTTTGTCATGCAAAGCTTTGGAAGACTGGTGGCCAGAGACGGCAGAAGGAAACCCCTGGGGGTTGACCTCTGCTCAGCAGCGACTCGAGCTACAGAGAAAAAAATCAGTTTCCAGTTCTCCAAAGCCTGGCCAGGATTACGATGCATTTTCTCCTTCTCTTCCCACAATTCATTCTGGATTACCCCTCTCCTCTGCTCCCCACCCCCGTTCAGTGGGGAGCGACTTTGCGCAAAGAAGAGTGGATCCTGCCGGCCTCGCAGTCATTCCATTTGATTAAAAATAATTAAAAAGCAGAGGGGATGTAATTTTCCACGCATAGGAGCCCCGGGGAAGCGGCTAAAGTTAGCAGTGTAATAGGACAGCACAGCGACCCGCTCGAGAGCTTTAGCCTGCATTGAATCAGAGGGGTAGCCATGTTGTCTGGAATTGCAGAAGTGACAGAGTGTCCTTTGGCACCTTAAAGACTAAAGTATTGGAGCATAAGCTTTTGTGGGCTAATACCCACTTCGTCGGATGCATGCAGTGGAAATATCCAGGGGCATTGTATTCCGAATGATGTTCTGAAGCTGCCCCGTGGGGAGATAACGGGCTGATTACCGGCCCGTTACCACCTCGGGGACAATGGTGAGTGGAGAGGGCGGATGGAGAGCAGCCTAAGAGGTGACTTCCAGTTTGCAGTGAATTTTGGGGAGGTATTTGCAGGGCAACGATATTTAAGATGCTGATGGGAGATGGAGAGAGAGATTCCTGAAGGATGTAGCAATGTATGCACCAGAGTGGAGAGCACAGGCAGAGAATTCCCCTGAAACCAATGGAACTAGGGATGTGAGTAGATAAGAGACAGCCCAGCCCCTAGAGCAGAGGTGGGTAAACTATGACCCTCCTTCCTGGCTCTTGAACTCCTGGCCGGGGAGGCTAGCCTTGGGCCCCTTCCCTGCTGTCCCCCATCTCCCACAGCCTCAGTTCACAGTGTGGCCAGCTGTGAGCTCCTTTGGGGCAGCACAGTGCCATGGCTGGCTCTGGCCAGGAAGCGCAGCTGCCAGTCCTGCTGCTCTGAGTGGCATGGTAAGAGGTTGAGGAATGAGGGGGTTTGGATAAGGGGCAAGGAGTCCTGGAAGGCAGTCAAGAGACAGGGGATAGGGAGTGGGTTCTTGGGGGGGCAGTTAGGGGCAGGGGTGTTGAGAGGGGTTGGGGTAGTCAGGGGACAGGGAGCAGGAGGGTTGGATGGAGGTGGGGTTCTGGGGGGTGGTTAGAGATGGGGGTTCCCAGAAGCGGGTGGTCAGGGGACAAGGAGCAGGGAGGGTTGGATGGATCAGGGGTATGAGTGGGGCAGTCAAGGGGCGGGAATTGGGAGGGGGTCAGATGGGGGGGCAGGCTATTTGGAGAGGCACAGCCTTCCCTACCCAGCCCTATGTACAGTTTCGGAACCCCGATGTGGCCCTCGGGCCAAAAAAAATTTGCCCTGAAGGTTCCCAGCTCAATCCCCAGAGTTTCTGCTAAGAGGGTGGCTGTTGTTTTTGCTCTCGCTGTTATTTCAGTGTCTGGATGAAGAGACCTAATATCTTCAGAGCAACTGCAGGAAACATTTAAGCAATTGGTTGCTGCTGCTCCCTGCTCTGCCCACGATCTCATTATTGTCCTTGCCAGACCCACACCCCTGGCTTCTGGCTGCGTTTCTCCATCTATCTTTTGTGAGATGCAGACTCTGTGCATATCCCCACGTCTCCTTCCTTCCAGGAGCTCATTTTTTGTTCTGTTGGTTTGAAAAAAATAAAGGGGGATTTTAAAGTCTCTGATTTCCCAGGCGCGCTGGGCACAAAGGCCCAGAAGACGGCAGTTCCTGCTTATTGCTGTTAGTGCTAAGGTGAGCAGACAGCAAGTGTGAAAAATCGGGATGGTGTGGGGGAGTAATAGGTGCCTCTGTAAGCTAAAGCCCCAAATATTGGGACTGTCCCTACAAAGTCAGGACATCTGGGCACCCTGTTCATGGCTGGCCCCTCTAGGATGATGCTGGATTCCCCCCTTTTGCAATCAATGCAGGTGCTGTGTGTGGAGGGCCTGTAGGACTGCGGCTTGAGCCATTTTCTGTCCAATCCCCGTTGTGGGGTGTTGCGCTGCTGTTTGCATAGTGGTAGCATGGTGGCCGCCATCATAGCTGATTCACCAGAGGCCTGAAAACGTGTGTGTCTTCAGCGGGATCTAGCCTCTGCCTCTGGGGTCTGTACCAGACTCGTGTCCCCTCTGGGTCCGGGCATAGCAACCCTAGTCCATGCTGATAAGTGGAGTTGTCCAGCTACCCCAGCCAGGGATTAGATGTGATACTGACCACCTGCGCTCTCATGCACTGAGGAGTGCATGGATTTCCCTATACTCCCCTACCCTTTGAATTCTCCCCCGCCCCTGGTTTTGTGAACTTGGCAACACCACATATGACTATTTAGTGATTGTTTGGAAATTTGAATTGAAATGGAAACATTAATACACACTTTAAAAGCATATAAAGTGTATGGTAAAATACATGTCTCTGAAAAAGTATCCTAGATTTGAAAAGTATGAACATAGACAGCGGTTGGGTTTTCTTTTGATAATGTCAATGCATTCATTTTGGTGGTGATGGCCAATCTAATAAGTTCAAATTATGATTTGTAAGCAAACTCTAAATGAGCTCTCCCTGACAGTTAGTGGTGAACTGGGGGTTGAGGGGAGAGGCTTCAGGACCAGATTGTATGTATATTCACACCTAATCTATCTAGGTATCCATCAAACAGAGCTGTGTCGCCCAAGTGATAGATTTTGGCTGGGGTTGGGTTACAAATCATTTGAATGCAGGGGGAGGAGCAATGAAATGTTGTTATTATATGAATAAAGGGCAATAGAACTGTACTTAGCCTGTGTTGATTGAGGGCATCAAGAGAGAGGGTGGGGATGGGTGTTTGCTTGATGGTCTGCCTGAGTCAAAAGTGCTATTTGCCGTTTAAAGACAGAGCTGATCAGGCTCCACGGATAGTTTTTTGTTCTGTTAAGTGACCACTACAGCGGATATCACTGATAATCAGGTCTAAGTGCTTAGACCTGCTATGGGACAGTCTTTCTGTGAAAGAGACGGACCAGCCTGCACTAGCAGCGAGGTTCCCCCACTGAAAGCTCAGCTGAAATCACTGAGAGCCAGGAAAAACCTCGATACCAACTCGCAGAGGTCATAGTGGCAGGTGGCAGCAGACGGTGTTGGCGCAGGGCCATTGGCAACAGAGTGATGGGGTGAAAGGTGGCACAATGAACAACAGTGGCCAGAGTGAACAGTGAGCAGCTGGACCAACGAGCAAGGTGCCTTCTTGCCCCCCACCTGGGAGGTGAACTCATGTGAAAGCACCTCTGAATTCTGAGTCTCCACTGGCCAAGGACAACACTGGTGAGTGTTAATGAGGCTGTTAAGAATGCTGGAGACACAACACAGTTCATGCAAACAAGGCTATGGCCTCATACTTTCTATTTAAACAAGAGATGCCATACACTACAAACTGGAGGCCAATGTTAAGTGCATTTAGCTTGTTCATCCTGAAGTTGAACACTGGTTCCGAACAAGACCAGCAAATGCTCACTATCTTTCTGCAAGAAACTCAGCTGACTGGCTAGAAGCATGTGGTGCAGCAGTGAAAGACTCAACAGCTGAAAAAGTGAAGAACTCTCCCGCCACATTCAAAAAATGAGCATCCATGGCTGATGAATGCACCGAAGCAAATGTACGTTATCTTGATGTCAGTGATAGGCCGGTAGATGTATTTCTAGATCTTCAAGTTATAGAAGACATATTGTCTGCATCTGTGACAACCCACATCTTAGAAGAGTTAAATGCTTGGACCCCAAACAGATGGATGGTTGTGCATTTGATGGAGCTGCAAATTTCTCTGGAAGACATGGTGAAGAAAAGAGAAAAGTGTAACCCTAATTTCTCCTATACACACTGCAGAGGCTATCTACTCCAACTAGTGCTAGTACAAGCTGCAGAATCTTCAAAAGACATTTAAAAAAAGCTATAAATTTAATGTCTTCATTATTCTTTTTTCAGCAAGAGTCCAAAAAGACTGAATATATTGGAAAATATAGAAGATAAATTAGGACTGAAGTTCAAATTAGTCCAACCTGAGAAAACCCTCTGGCTTTCTCATGAGCGATCCTTGACTGTTGTCTTAAAATTACTCCAGACATTATTACTGGCTTTGGAAAGTTATCTGTAAAGATGGGATAGATCTAAGTAGTGAGACTAGTGGATTACTTTTGTTACTACATTCAGAGAAGACTATTGTCGTTCTGTCCCTTGTAAGTCTACTGTTTGAAATCACTTGAGTCATTAAACAATGTCATCCAGGCATCTGCTACAACATCAGTAGATCTTTGTCCAGCAATAGAAGCTACATTTGGATCAGTCAGAGAGCTATCCATTGGAAAAAGTGCTGGAAGAAGCAAAGACTTCAGTCTAGAAGTTGACTAATGTAGGCATTTAGATTGAACCCTTAAGTGAAGAGGACAAGAAGTGTTTAAGACAGCTGAAAAAGTATATAGACTTGATTCTTAAAAATCCACAGCAGCGACTTCAAGATTCTACTCAATCTCTACATAGCTTTTACAGTTCCCTGTCCTATAAAACACCGACAATTGAGTGGTATAAGACACTACCAGCAGTGAGGCCGCCATGTACTCAGAACAGAATAGAAAATTTGACCACAGAGTGGAAAATCCTACGGTGAATGAAGATTTGACTTCAACGTTTTTTATCATCACGAGTGGCTCACCCCAATCTTTATGCTGTTTTCTGGGATGAAAGAAGTAGGAATTCATCTCTTGCTACTCCCAGTCACAACAGCTACAGTTGAGTGTTCTTTTTCATGACTGAATAGAATTTTGTGTTCTGAAAGAAGTCGCCTTCTGCCTGATGATGTGAATGAACTAACGAGCCTATCCATTGAAGGAATGGAAGTACCGGACACACGGGAAGATGAACACATTGCATTAAAGATGTTCATGAACAGAGTTGTGCAAAATTATAACAAGGATGTAGACGTGGTGCTTCATAGAAGGCTCGAGTAGCCAACTTTAATTTCTGTGATGATGTTTTAAAACAGGAGTTCAATCTAATGAAACGGTCATGAAACATGTTTCAGTTTTTACTATGGTGCCATGCACCCCACCTTCACCCTCACGGTCTCACCCCTCATCGGTCCTGACCCCCTCCCCTGTAAATTCAAACACTCTCCCCCATTTCAGTTCCTGGGGAAAACTCTGCCTCATAGGCCTGTGGAGGTGTCGCCTTCCCTTCCTGAGTGACTGATCCCCTAGTAAACATCAGCTGGCCGGCTCTCCTCTGTGGCCATGAGACGCTTGCTTCTATTTCACTGCAGTTTCCCTTCAGCTGGGCTGTTCTGCTTGGAACGTGGCCCATAGAACAAGAGATAAAATGGGAGGCCTGGCATTTGCCTGGCTTCTCTTTGCCAGCGCAGAGCACTTGGTGCCCCCCCCCCCGGGGAATTCAGTGAGGGGGCAAGCTTTGCCCTTGCAGGGTGAGACAGTGTGCTGGGGCATTTGGGGACAGGCCGGGGCTGCTGGGGGATACAGCAAAAGACCTAGGCGTGAAGGACGTGGTGAAATGTGACAGTGAGGAAACTTAGCTTGTATCCTTTCTGCCGCTTTCTGGATGGCTGGACTTGGGGGGTTAGAATGGTTCTCCGCCTATCTACCAGCATGGGCTACATCTGCAGCTCATTATATGGACTGCATCCACCCAAAATATGTCCTAGCTACATAGCCCTGAGCATGTCATATGGGCCACAGCTCTGTGCTGATTGGGCCATGGGTTGAGCACCTCTTAAGCCATTAGAACTGCCTGTGGGAGACCTGGGTCTGAGCTCTGCTTTTGTGAGAGGAAGGCTGACTTTGTGGTTAAAGACCCTGGACTGCAGAGCTGGCGTGAACTCCCAGCTCTGCCAGGCTCCCTGTCCCTTCCCCTCTTTGTGCCTCAGTTTCACCATATGTCAGATGGAGATCCTAGCACCTCTGGACCTTGCTGGGCTGTTGTGAGGCGAAATACACGAGACGTAGTTTGATACAACAGTGACATAAGTATCTAGAGAGAGAACCTTCAAAGGTTTAGGGTTTGTCTACACAGAACTTTGAGTGCACGCCAGCAGGGTCTGTACAGACCTGTTAATATACCACACATTAGTAATGACACCCCTGTAGCATGCATTACCTGCCTTGTAGACAAGCCCGGAGTTAGCAATAACAGGATTTAACCGTCGATTTCGATTTCAGGGTCTGTTCCTTTCGTGCCATGTTCTTGAACAACTCCCGACTTCTGCCCATAGCCGCACGGGTCCCCGTGATGTTCATTTGGCGCCATGCCTCTTGCTGGGGATTAAATCCGCCTCGCAGCAGAGGAGAGCGCTCTGGTAAGTCTCTCGCTGAGGGGGATGATTCCCCCTGATTGTCGGTGCCCTGCATAATGCGAGCTGACAAGCCGTTGGCAGAGGGCATGGCCGATGAGGGATGTTGTCGGAAGAAAGCTGTTTTATTTATAGCAAGCGAAGGTTTGGGTTTGGAGTCGTTTCCAGGAGGAACGTTAACCTGCCCTTGGGGGCAAGGGTTGTAATTGGCAAGATGAGGCCCGGAGGACACTGGTAACTGACTTGGCTGTACCTGATCGGAGGTGAATCGAGTGGCAGAATATTCGACTCTACATCTTCTTGTGCTGGCCAGTCAGGGCTGAGGTCAGAGGGTCTTTCATGCTCTCATCCTCTTTTCAGGCCCTTCTGTGTTGCTTTGCCGCTTGGGCTGAATTTTCTCATCTCTTGTTCTCAGCCCGGAGGTGGCTTTTTCTTGGGAAGTTTTGATTCTAATTCCATGTGGCTGTTTTCTCCCCTGTGCCCCCCGAGAAAGCTGGGGGTGGGAAAAGTGTGTTTTGCTCCTTCCCGGAGACCTCTCTGTGTTCACAGAACGCAAAAACTGCTTTTTTCTTTTTCTTCCTGAATATCAGGTCTGTCGCAGATTCAGTTCCCTCTGAAAACGAGTTACTTTCGTTCCTCTGAAGAAAATGAGTTTAGAAATAAGGACGTGGTCAGTAATTAAAAAATAACACACGATGGCACCAACACTGGCGTAGGTGTGGGTGAGAGAGTAACACCAGGCTGGGAGTCAGGAAACCCGCCTTTTTTTGGTTCTGCCTCTGGCTTACTGTGGTAAAACTCTGTGCCTCAGTTTCCCCTTCTGTAAAATTAAGCTAACAATGTTTGGCTGCCATTCAGTTTAGCATTAGCTGCTTTTAACAACACAGGGAGGTGCCCCTGTGTTGAAACACCCCACACCTGTAAGCAGTATAGGAGTGGTGTAGAAATACCGCGAGGCAGCACTCCACGACTGGCAGTGTCAGCACTTGACGTGAGATAGGCGGGGCTGGGATAGATTCTTCTAACTTCCATTGACCTCAATGAGAGTCTGCCAAAATATTTCTAAGGATCGGAGCCCATGGCGTTTGCACATAGAGGGCCTATCCAGACTAGAAAACATCTCCCAAGCTATGGGGAAGCAGAGGAATTTGGGCTTCGTCAGGGAAAAGCTCAGTGTAGTCAAGCAGAAATAAACAATGGGCTGCAGAGAGGACAATGGAGCGGGATTGACATAGGTATAAACAGAGAGCAGACGATCCATTCCAAAGTGGGTCATTTGGGGGCCCTGTCTGACCCAGTTGTGTCTCTCCCTGTGACTTTCATTAAGGACGAGGACAGCTGCCTGTGCAGATGGAGGAGAGGCAGGGAAAATGCAAATCTCGCCACGGGTAAGGCTTTGCTGGACCCAGTGGCCCAGATTAACCGTTTTTGAACAATGGCCTGAGCGTTGCCGCCTGTGTGCTCATTTGCATATAGTTCCCACAGTGCCGTGCATCTGCAGCACGTCCTGTCGCCATCCTCCACTTAACAGTTGGATTGTTCAAGTGGCTGGGGATGCCAACGTCTATTTGAATGTGGCGTGTGGATGTCATATGGTGGTTGTCTTAGCCTTGGCCATTCTCCAGCCAGTTTTGCACCAGTGATTTCATGAGCCTACTCTGGGTCTGTTCTTCGTTGGCTCAGTTACGCCCTAGGAAAATATGCAGCCGCAGATAGCACCGGCATAAAGCAGGTGTTGGCAGCGTGTGGAGATCTGACGGGACCAGTGCTGAGAGAGGCGGGGTTGGCCTGGTGTTTACTACATGGCTTATTTCTGAGAGTGGAGCCCTTGAACTCGCTCCTTTCCAGTTCAATCCAAAGAAATGCTATTGGCATGACAAGCGATACAAATGTAATGAGAGAGACAGGGGGGCCTCAGGTATTGGTCCAGAGCAGAGTCAAGCTGCCCGGTTTGATTTCTGCCCCCATGTCCTTGTCAGCAGCATCCATCCCTGATCCAGTTTATCACCTGATGCAACACTCTCTCTCTATCCTTTCTCCTACGGTCAAGTACAGTCTTTCCCCCGCACTTTTGATACAACGTCTTTTATGATGCCTGATCGCGTACGGAAATCTGTCCCATGCCAATGCTGGAGCAGAAAGCACCTTTTGTTTCACCCTCTCCTCTGTGTTAGTGACTGCACCATCTCTCGTTCTCCGGGTTCGGACTGTTTCACGGCTTCCAGTGTCCATCTCTGGTGATTCTGCGTTTGGCAAGAGTCTGCGTTAGTTTTGCACGTGTTTTTGCTGGGATGCGGGCTCTTACTGGATCCCGTTTGTTTCTCTTTCCCGTGCACCACCCATCCCAGCTTTCTTATCTTCCCTCCCCAGCTTTGTTTTAGAAAGAGAATGGTAAGAAAAGTCTCACACCAAACAGCCCCTTCAAATGTTGTTCTTATTTTTCTCTCTCCTCCCACTGCACTTCTGGAATGAGCCATCATTAGTAAGACAGGGGAGACTTGTATATCCACTCAGCTGCCCTGGCATGCTCCTTATTGCAATTCTCTGGGCAGGGGAGGCCTGTTTTCAAAGCAAGCTGCAGGTGAGAAGTGCAGAGGATCATAATATGTAGTGCCAGCTTTGCAGACCTAGAGCAGTTTCCCATGGGTGGAAACCTGCCTTTGCAAGCTGGTAACACTAGCTCCTGCCTCCTTCCTCTTTTGCATCCCTACCAAAGTTTGCTTTGAATGGGGGAGCTTTTTCCATCACCTGATTGGCCTCCCCTGCTCTTGTGGCTGATGCCCAGTCACTACAACTATTCCCCTTCCAAGCACAGAATGTCAGTGGCATGGGCCAGACAGGGGGTTTATGTTGGTGTGTTTTAAAATGAAGGTGGTGGTTGGTTGGAGGTGCCAGAGGGACAGCCCTGGATGCTGGGGTCCATAGACTAGAGCTACAGCAGCGCATGGTTCTCCCACGTAGCCCATTTCACAGCCCTGTCCTGGAAAGGGTGGGGAAGGAGCTGAGTTTCCACAGCTAGCTTAGTCCTGGGCCTCTGCTGAGCCTGCAGACAAGTTGTCTGTTCTCCGAAACAAGTGCCATTTGAAATGAACAGGTTCTTCTTCCCACTCCTCTTGTATGACAGCATCACCTAGAGGCCGCCTCAGAGATCAGGGCCCTCGTGGACTAGGCAGGGTACAGACACCTAGTCCACAACAGAGAGACCGGGCAGACAAGTTAGCGGAGAGTGCATTGGAGAGTTGCACCCCAGGCTGCGTCCCAGTAACGTGCTGTGCAGACAAGCCCAAAGGTGGGAGGGGAAAGGCACAGAGCAGGAGAGTGACCTGGCCAAGAGTCACCCAGCGGGTTATAGCCATGAGTTGAATGGGGAGTAAAGTTAGACCAACGCTGAATGCTTTTGAAAATCCTCCCCTCCCTGTCTGGTAGGAACTGGACAAACTTGTTTTACATAGGCCGGGAAAGAGGCATTGGATGGTAACAGGCTGCTCTGGGCTGGATTTGAACCAGTGGCCTTCAGATTAAAGGCTCACTCCTTGGCCTAGCCAATGTCACTCCTTTGAGATTGAAGAGGACTCTGAGCTGTCTTCCCAAGAAACCAAGAAAACCTTGGCCTGGCCCTGAAATTATCTCCTTGCTAAAGCATGTATTCAATTATTATTACGTGCATAAATGCTGCAGAGTTGCAAAGTGTTTCTGATTTTATTTATTTTTTAATTTAAATCCCCTATTTAAAAACTCTCTGATTGAAATTGGTTTGCATGTGTGCATGGGCTGAGAGAAACATCTGTCTGGTAAAAAGAGTCCATCCCCTCCAAAGAAACAGCCCTAGTTTCCAAGAAATCATTTGGCTCTTCGACACAACCACGAACCCATGCCGGCTGATTTTTGTCCAGCGACACAAGGCCAGGGCGGGGGCGCGGAAGAGCAGGGCAACAAAACTAAGTCTCCCAAAAAACCCTCCACCATCCTTGCTACCACTTTTAGCCTGATCACGGCAGCCATAAACCACAGTTGGGCGCTTTATTACCGCGCTAAGGCATTATATTTTAATGGCAAAATCAGTAATGTGAAGATGCGGTAGTAAAATATGCTCCCTCCCCCACCCCGTGTCATTAAAGGACTCCAATAAGATGAAGGCCCGGGATGTACTCTGTTAGCTTTACAGCGATCAGCTAAGCACCCTGTTGGCATGGAGAGAAATTATAAATAAAACTTTACTGCACTAGAGTAAATGCTGCTAAACATACTTCACATCTGTGCGGTGGAGAGAGATAAATATTAAATCTATAATTTATGTAGATGGTTTCCAAGCTGCACGGAGGGGACTGGTAGTGGCTAATAAAATGCAATATATCAAGACTTATCAATACAGCAAATGCAATGCTGGTAATAATTTGCATGTAGATTGGATAGCGGAGAGTAGACCAGACCTATCCACATACTTGCGTCTTCTCCACAAGGGGGCTGGCTGCGTTTCTTGATGGATTTTGATTTCTTTTTTTTAAAAAAAAAAAAGTTTTGGTACTTTTCGAAAAATCTTTTGGCTGTGGCCCTGTTGTGTGGAAAAGTTGACTCACCATGGGGGTACCCCTCATGGTTGGGCATGGCATAGCAACCCCCTTGTCATCTGTCCCCTGTTGCTGACAGCCCTTCCAGCCATGTGGTGGTCTCTCTTCTCGTCACTCATTCCTCTATCCAGATCCCTTTAAAGTCTCTCTTCCTCTTGGGTATCGACAGCCTGCCTGGACTGTGTACCTCACGACACTGGTCATCAATAGGACTCCTGCTCCTGCTGGGTTCCTCTTCTGTTCCACTCTTCTGTCAGAGTTGTGGCCTCAGGCTTTTCCCTGGAGCCTTTTAACCAAACTCAAAAGCAAAGCACTACAAAAGCTACTTCTGTCCCCCTCTTTGGGGTTTTATTCTGTCGGTGGTCCTCCCTCTGCTCTTCATTCTTCTGCAGAACCTCATGATCCTTAACGTTGATTTTCACAACATCCCTGTGTCATAGGCCTGGATCTGGGGGGAGAACCGGAATCGGGGTGCTGGGCTCCAGCAAACACTGGCTCAGAACCTCACCTCGCATTAATCGGTGTGCCACCGTTGACTTCCGTTGACGCGTGCTTACCAAGTGGGTACTGCCTCCCTGCAGTGCCAGGGCAGAGTCTGGACACTGCAGTGGGGAATTCAGTCTCTGTGGCCAGGGTAAATCTACACTTTAAGCTGCCTTAGAGGTACCCAGTGTGGGGCAGAAAGCATTTCGTCAGGCCCATTGTACTGTGCCCCCAAAGCCCTGTCTCCATCCAGACCCTCCTTGCCCCAAGCTGCCAGCTCCGCACTCTCCGTCTCGTTGCATCCCTAAAGAGTCCGTCATTGCCCGGCACTTCGTCCAACGGCGTCTCTTTACAGCCCATTAATATTTAAAAGCGGGCTGGGAAAGGTGCTAATTATCCTGCCCGTGCTGTAGCGGAGTCCGGCTCACCTGGCTCCCAACGCTGTTCCTGCCCCTGTTGATTGCTTAACAAGACTACGTTATACGCCAGGGGTGGCCCCGCTTCCCGGCGCCTTCGGCCACCTGTTAGCGTTCACTTATGCAACCACTTCCGGCTGCCTCGCTGATCCCTGGGCATCTGGAGCTGCTGTCTCTGCCGAGGTTTATCCTAGGGTTAGTTTGCCTGCTCTGGTGGGGAAGAAATTAATTCAGGCGCTGTCAATCTGAGGCGCCTGCTGGTCTCATTTGGCTCTCTCCATCCCTCCTCTTACACTACAGCTCCAAAAGTGTTGTATCTTCCTTACTATTCAGCTTGCCAACCGTGATCAAGGCCCTGGTGTGTCAGGCGCTGTACACCCACCCAAAGAGCTGACCCAGGAAGTGGTGGTGGTAATGTAGAAATTGAGGGCCTGTCTACACTTGAAGGTTCATTCGGATTAAGATAGGATGTGAATTTAAAGTGCAACGGCTGCTCCCGAATATCTCCACTTGTAGACCTCCTGATTCTGGGATGAGAGTGTCTTGTTCTAGTTGGGCCCAAATCACTGTGGAAATGAATTAAGCTAAACCCAGAACAAAGGCGCTCCATGTGTAGACGAGACCTAAGACAAACCTGGAGTGACCGCCCCGTAGGTCGGTGTCCAGAACAATATTTGAATCCTAGTATCTTGTGGGTGAGTCCACTGTCTTAAGCACAAGACCGCCCCACTGAATCTAGGGGTCCGTATCCTGTAATGCCAGCATGGCATGTGATGCTGGGAATGACCTCCAAGAAGTCGAGCTGGACAGATGGTGGGGAAAATTGTTCTGTAAGCAGCCAGTTGACTTCTTAGCAGAGTTTGTTTCCCCGCTTCATGCTCCTTTTTTATTCATTTTCCACTTTCATTTGCATGAGTGACTGCCCCTGAGGAAATGGGGAAGCTCAGAGGGTGGGCTGTAGGACTCTAACACAGGTGCCTTGAACAAGCGCGGAGTTCGGGACACCCTGTGTGGTGATTAGAGCTGGTCAGAGACGCTTCAATGGGACTGCGGTCAATCTGAACAGGCAGTTTGTTTGAAATCAGGTCAATTTCGCAGAAGAAAAGGGGGCAGGGGGATTGTTTTCGGAACAAAGTTTCTTGATATTTTTTCTGAAGTGACTTTTGGTGTCACACATTTGATTTGGTTTTCTCTGTGGTGTCCCATATCATTTTAGTTGGTTATAATCAAATCTATCATTTTAAAAAGCCAAACTTGAAACCGAAGGATTTTGCTGAAACAAATCATTTCCATGGACCCAAAACCGTTTTTTTCCTCCAGCATTTCCTTTTGTGCTGAGTCCCAGCGCCGATCTAATTAATCTCGCGCCTGCCGTGACCCATTAGCAAGGGAAATTTGCAGCGTCGGCAAATTCCCAGCGGCTCCCGGCGGAAGGGGAGGCAGCCGGCTGCTTTTTGGCACATGCGGTGCTGTGGAGCCGGAGTCGCTGATGGACTGGGGCAAGCTGGGGACACAGCCGGGGGTCTCTGGCTGCGTGCTGGTGTCAGGGCAGCGCATTCACCCGACGTGGGGGAGGCAGGTAGTGCCCGCAGCAGCGATGACCCCGGCTGGCTGACCCACAGTGGTGTGGCATGCCGGAGAGTGTTGAATGTGTGACGTGGGCTCCCACAAGTGGGCAGGAGGGCCCGATCCTCCTTTTGAAGTCCGTGGCAATCAGCACTTTCCCTGATCGGGCCCCAGATTAGGACTGCCCAATGCCATACTACTAAAACCTGGCTCATCCCCTTCCCTGGCAGAAATATCGTGTGGCTGCTGGTCAGGCCACCTCTTTCCCTGGGAGGGAAGGCCAAGGAGCAGGCGTGGGAAGGCTGGGACAAGGCCATGGGGCAGAAGGAAGGTAGACGAAGAGGAATAAATGGATGGTGGTAGCAGGACAATAGAGGGGAGCGGGGAGAGTAAAGACAATGAAACAGCCTCTCCGCTTCTCCATTCCCGCGTGGAGGGCAGCGAAGGGGAGTGGGTCAGGCAACTTTGTCACCCTGTTCCCTCCCCATGTGCTGGACTAGCTCGGGGCCTGCACAACGAGCAGCCTCAGGCCTGGTCTAACTTGTGCTCTGCTTTCCACAGCCACTGGAAGCCGGGACGAGCTGGAAGGAAGGGGACACAAATCACCCCCCGTTCCAGCCCTGCCCCCAGAGTCCCCCTACACAGAGCTGGGAGCAAGGCCTGGAGAGCCCTGATGCCAGCGTTGCACTGCTAGGGAGCCCCCCCTGTCTGGGGGGAAATCTTGAGGGGAAGGGGCAATTCCACCTGTTCTAGGCCCCTTCATGCCGCCCAGAGTTGGCGGGACTGGGAACCGGGTCCTATGGGAACGACCCCTCTTGAGCGATGCTGGGCCCGTCCGATGTTGCATTTTCCCCTTCTCTTCCCCCTCCCCGCCCTTGCCGTGAGCTGTGACTTCTCCAGTACCCGACTAAGCCCTGGACCCCCGGCTACAGACCGGGAGCAGGATTGGCTCAGGACCATGCCTGGTTCTGCCCCCGCCAGTCCCATCGCAGCTGTAATAGCCACATGGGCAGCCGTTCGAGCCAGGTGACTCGGTGCAGCATTGAAGGATGCTCTACCGCCGCTTCTGAGGTGCGTAATGAGCGAGGGGATGGATCACTCCGGGCGTGTTCCTGGAAATGGTTATTGATGGGCGTTCTCGTGAAACATGGTAAGCCTGACGGCGTGTATTGCTGTGGGAACCCATCGGAATCCGTGCGGATAGGGACAGGTCTCTCTCCTCCCGCAGCGTGCCTGGGAGCTCTGTTCTCTGGAGGACTATCACATCCCCACAGAACCTCTTCAAGGATGGTTGGGAATCTGCGCTTGATTAGCCTCTGATGCGCTCTGACGAGAGTTCCCCCTCTTTCCCTAGCCCAGATGGATTTAATTTGGGATGCTTCCCCTCCGCTTGCTAGGACAATCCAATCTCCGGTGCTGGCCTTGCTCTCAGAGGGGCTCCCCCTGAGAGCAAGGCCAGCACCAGCTCCCCCTGGTTGCAGAGGGACTCCTGGGTCCACAGCACCTCTGAAAGTGAGGCTGGCCTTTTGAGGATGCTGATGTCTTCAGGTGCCTTCTTCTGGGGCAGGAGCTGGAGAGGTTTGACATCGAAGGACAGGTGAGGGTCCCTATGGGCCTCAAGGAGGGAAGGAAGTGGGGTCTGGGAAGGGAAAGTTGGGGAGCTACTTTGCCTCAGCACTTTGATGTGAACAGCAGATGAACCCCAAACACTCTGGTACCCCGAGTGCTGCTAGCTGCGGACGTATGGCGCCTCGCATCACCCCTGATCAAAACCCCCACCTCCTGGCCCATGCTGTCCTGATATCATTGGGTGCCCACAGGCTTTGCTCCAGCCAGCATTCCACGCCCCAAGCTGCATCCTCTGGGGGAGAACTACCCACCCCTGCTCCTCGTCGTGCCGACAGTTTGTGGACTGCATACGATTCCTGCATCCGGTATAGTCAGTGGCGTACGGCACCATCTCCGAGCCGTGCTCCGTGGCACAGCTCAAACCCGCTGACGGGGGAAGAGATGGAGAGAGACAGACGTGAGCAAACGAGCTATTGCTCTGATCAAGTGCCTCCTGCCAGCCAGCTGTATGTCCTCTCTGGCCCCAGATTGACTTTGGAGCTTTGGAGCCCAGCTTGCTCTAATGCACGTGATGGTGTCTCAGTGATGGGTCTAGGGGAGCTCCTGCCTGCTTTAATTAATCAGGGCTGTGCAGATTCTGCTGCAGTTTATCTTCTAGCAGGAAGCTGGTGTTTATAGCGGCTTCTTCCGGAGCCCCCGGAGAGATACAGAGCTGGGGGTAAGAGGAGGGCAGGCAGGGCGCCTCCCCATCCTGGTACCAGGGCGAGGGGCGAGGGGCAGGCCGTGGGGAGGCAAACGGTACAAGAGGCAGGGCTGTGCTTCCTGGCTGTTGGTGTGAGGAGCGGCCCATTTCGGAGAACGATGCTCGGGCTGCTTTGTGCAGAGCTCCTGGAGCCGTTTCCGCTGGCCGGACAGCGGCCAAAATGTCTCCGTAGCTGGCGTTTTATTAACAGAAGTAGTATTTATTGTTTGCGTCTCTCTTTCGCTGGCCTCTTGTTGTCCTTGCGACAAACAGGGCTCCCAAGCCAGGTGCATGCGCGGGCTAGCTGGCCGCGTGGAGCCCTGCAGGCCATGGAGTATTCTCCAGCTCACCGTTCTACTCTCATGGAGGTCCCATCTTTGGCGAGTCAGACGGGTTGATGCTTTTGTTTCGTTTTGTGGAGTCCAAATGAAGACTGAGACTCGGCCTAGTAGCCGAGATGCCATCTGTCGCTCTGCGATGTGCAAGGACTTTGGGACGAGCCAGGAGCCTGACCCAGCTCCTGCACCTTCTCTGACAGGATATCTGAGGTGGCTTCACATCTCCACGGAGACAGTGTCTCCTGGGCACCTCCTCTCCTGAGTGCAGCTCTCATGGCAACCCTGCTTGCTTGGCAGATGACCCTGAGGGCGGGCATCGAAGGAGAGTGAAATCCAGGCAGGAGTTCTCACCGCGTGGGCTGAGGATGGGTGTGTGCGGCTCTCCCCAGCCCTGAGAGGAGAGGAGCATCGCACCGCTTTTAGCGGAGGAGGGAAAGATGTGCTGTGCCGTTCCCCCTTCTCAAATCCCGGCCATGAGAAAAGTGTTGACGCAATTGTAGTTGTGTGGTAGGATATGGGGGATTTGCCCATATATATGTATCTGTCTATAGATACCTGTATATCAGAATGGAGTCGTGTCTCCTTTCCCCTGGCATGTTTCCTGGCCTTGGCGCCTTGCTCCCTGGGCGGCTCCTGGCATGTGCTTTCCAGCTATCTTTGGTTCAGGGTGCCCAGCTGCCTGGTCCTCCTCTCCTCCCACCCCCCTCGCAAGTGCTAGAAGCCACTGGACATTTCTCTCCTGCTCCGGGCTCTGTTTTGAGTGCAGCTCCTTGTAGCCTTGCCTCCTGCTCACACCCAACAGCAGCCCACAGCGCAGGCAGCGTGGGGGGATTCACCCCCTGGCTTGCAACAGCTCTTCCATGCACCCTTGCACTTTGCAGCTCGGAGACTGCAAGAAGATGGTGGAAACGAGGAGGAAGATTCAGCCCAAGGTCACCAGCCTGTTGCCCACGGGCCACCATTGGGTGCTGGACAGAGCTCTGCCGTTCCATGAAATACAGCGACTCTAGTCGTTGCCAGGGACATCTCTCCCTTCTGACACCTCAAAGGCATGGAGATGTAGCAAATCCACAGCCTGCCCAGGCCCAGCATGTTACAAATCGCCCCGAGGGTGCAGGCCCCTTGCTGGCCTTGCTGGATCCCATCCCATCCTCACCTGCTAGCCACACCCATGAATCAAAGGATTCATGCTGACGCCGCGAACAGCAAGCGCCTAGGCCAGTCCGTCTCCTGGGTACGTGGCTTGATGCGTTCCCCAGCCTCTCAGCGTTGCCGGTGCTTCGGTGTTAATATCAAGCCGCTTCCTCCTTCTCCTTTGGTGTTTCTCTCCAACCTCCTCGCCCGGCCCAACAAACACACACAGAATAATTAGAGGTGCAAACTGATAAGTGTTTCTTCCCATTTATGCAAATCAGCGAGGTAAGAGGCATATAATTAAATGTTTATACTTTTAATACACTGCAGTGTGAAGGAAGATGAATTTTAATTACCGGCTCTTAATTGTTTGGTCGGCCTGTTAATATCCTGTTTACACAGTATTAATGCAGTTTGCTCTCCACCGGCAGGGCTCTCCCTCTCTGCGCTAATGAGGCTCTTCTCCCTGGCCTGCCGCAGCATCGGGGCTCTGGTAGCTTGTTACAGGGCAAGCAGGGGGGACTTGGGTCTCCCCCAAGCCCTACCTAAGGGTTTGTAGCTGCACCAATGCAGCCCCTTAGGGGAGATGCACCGGCCAATGGGAAAAGTTCCTCCTGGTGGTAGAACGCAAGTTACTTGCTACATGAGGCGCACACAACCCAGTGTGTTTCCACCTCATCCTGCCCAAGTGGCAGGGATGCCGGGATCTGGAGCACAACTTTGTTGCTGGGTCCGCAGTGCGAATGATACAAGCGCACACTTGTGGCCTTGTGTTCTCAGGCTCCCTCGGCTCACTTCAGCGCTGCCATTAAAGCAAAGGACCATGGGGGTGATGTCTCTGAGAGAGAGGCAAGGAAATATGGTCCCATGTGGAAGTCCACATGGTCCCATGGAGGATGCTGCGGCCTGGTGGATCTAAGTGGTTTAGATACGTCTAATACTGGCTGTGATGCTGGCTCACTGAGTAGTTTAGGTGCCAGTTTTAAAAAATGGCCAGCAAGGGTCTATCTATCCTGCGCGCTAAGCTCAGGCTCTGGATCAAGTGTGAGCCCAAACCTGCCAACTGTCCACGCACACATCCGCCTGACTCAGGTCAGCTAGCACTCAGGACTTGCTAGCGAGGTGGGTCGGCATCCGAGTCCCGCAGAGACTCGGATCCAAACCTTGTCTTTGCAGCGTGGCTACAGCCCACACCGCAGCCCTGAGTCAGAAGGGCTGTATTGGTGCAGTGTGGACCATGTTAGCATGGCGGTGGGACCTGGGCTCAGCAATTATAACTCAGGGTTTCCAGTGCAGTGTGGATGTTCAAGCATGGAGTGGAAACACCAAGTTCACCAGCCCATATCTCAGTGTACAGTGTTGCCGTAACCAGAGTCTGTGTGTTAGTTTTTGGATGCTCAACTTGGGATCTGCTTTTCACAAAGTTTTGAGCGTCCGTTACTCCCACAGACTTCAAATGAGAACTCAAATCCTCTCAAATCTGGAAACAGAAGCCACCCCCAAATCAGTGGCCACATTTGAAAGCTTGGGGCTTAATCTCTCTGAACCTCAGATTCTACAGCTGGAAAACTGGGGTAGCATTGACTTATCTAGCTCTTAATGCTGTCGTGTGGTTTAATTCAATAATGTTTGCAAAGCACTAGGTAACTGCCAAGCACAGCCACTGGCAGAGGTGGAATTAGAACTCGGGATCACTGCACTCCTCTTCAACCTGCTAGAATATGGGAATAAACACTTGGCTGCTTTCATTTCCATGAGACCTTTTGAGTGAAAGTGACTTTTCCACTTCACAACATGCAGTAAATAGTTCATGGGGAAATCTGGCTCGGGTTGGCTTTTATGTATGTATGCAAATATGCTTCTGTTTCATGCAAGTTTTGCAAACTCTCAACCAGGCAGAGTTCCATAAAAAGATTTTTGCAAAGTATGTGTGACCCAGTTCTGGTTTAATTGGTTCACCAGCAGGATCTTTAGCAAGGATTGTCCACGGTCTGTGGGGAAGGGTTCTATAGGCAGGATCCCAATGGTGGGAACTGGAGAAGCTCTGAAATTTGCTATAATAGCCAGAAAGTGGCTTGGCGTAGTGTCTTTGGTATTGTATTTGGATGCATAGGCAGGCCCCTGGGACTATTAGATTAATAGATTCCAGTGCCAGAAGTGATCATAGAATCATAGAATATCAGGGTTGGAAGGGACGTCAGGAGGTATCTAGTCCAACTCCCTACTCAAAGCAGGACCAACCCCAACTAAATCATTGTGATAATCTAGTCTGACCTCCTGCGTAGCACACCCCATAGAACTTCCCCAAAATAAGTGCTAGAGCAGATCTTTTAGAAATGAATCCAATCTTGATTTACAAATTGTCAGTGATGGAGAATCCACCACAATCCTTGGTATGTTGTTCCAATGGTTAATTAGCCTCCCTGTTAAAATTGTGTGTCTTATTTCCAGTCTGAATTTGTCTAGCTTCAACTTTCCAGCCATTGGCTCATGCTAGAACTCTCTCTGCTAGATTGAGGAGCCCATTATTAAATATCTGTTCCCTGTGTAAGTACTTCTAGACCAGGGGTTGGCAACCTTTCACAAATGGTGTGCCAAGTCTTCATTTATTCACTCTAATTTAAGGATTTGCATGCCAGTAATACATTTTGATGTTTTTAGAAGGTCTCTTTCTATGTCTATAATATATAACTAAACTATTGTTATATATAAAGAAAATTAAGCTTTCTAAAGCATTTAAGAAACTTCATTTAAAATTAAAATGTAGAGCCCCCGGGAACGGTCGCCAGGACCTGGGCAGTATGAGTGCCACTGAAAATCAGCTCATGTGCAGTCTTTGGCACATGTGCCATAGGTTGCCTACCCCTGTTCGAGACTGTAATTAAGTCAACCCTTCACCTTCTTTAAATTGCCTAGAAAGGTTGTGCAATCTCCATCTTTGTATATTTTTAAGAGCAAGTTAGACAAACACCTGCCAGGGATGGTCTAGAATCGATAATACTTAGTCCTGCCATGAGTGCAGGGGACTGGACTTGATGACCTCTCGAGGTTTCTTCCAGTCCTAGGATTCTCTTTGATATGCTTTATAGACAGACTCAAGGAGCTCAGTTACTATAAGGCATGTTTTCTCATCCTTTAAATTATTCTCATGGCTCTTGTCTGAACTCTCTCATTTTTTCAACATCCTTCTTGAAACCCTGAGCCATCTCCTAGGAGAAGTCATTCCCAATTCCACTGACTGAGCTTCATGTAGCTTGGAATCTTGGTGAGGTCCTTAAACTCTTTGGGACATTAAAGATTTCATGGCATTTCTCATCCAAGCAGGAGGATGACTCCAACTTTGGCCAAAATTCTTCTTCGCTTTTACCCCCCTGCTACGACCCTGTCCTGGTTGGTTGCTACCCTCCTGCGCTCTAGAGATGGCTGCATCTCACTGGTGTGGTATGTCCTGTGTATAGTTGTGTGAAGAGTTTTGGAATCCTTTGAGGATAGGGGAAAGTTTAAAGTCATGGGAAATATGTACTATTAGGATAACTATACTGCTAAGTGATTATTAGTAACTCTGTTCTGGTAGGACACAGAGACACCCCCTCACCCCACAGCTGAGATCAGGGTTCTATCGTGTTAAGCCCTGGCTAACTGTATGATATGAGAAGCTCGCAGTCCAGACATAGGCCCAGAAGGATAAAACAACAGGAATGGAGCCTGTGCTGCGGGCCCAGCTCTGCTGTCTCCATGGCCAATGTCCTATCGAAGAGACGACACTGCCTTTCATCCTGTAATGTAACATTGGAGGAGAGGCTGTGAGGGCGGGGTTGGAAATGGAAGTGTGTTTGTGCTGCCATTCTAACGAGCTTTCTGGTGGGAGGGATCCATGAGTCGGTGCCCACTCCTGCCCCCATTGAAGTTAACGCAAGTTTTGCCATCCATGTCAATGGGTACAAGATCATCCTTTTTAACCTGTTCCCTGCTGGGGGTGGTGTTTCCGCCTCCTTACCTTTCGCACGTCTGGGTGCAAAGCCTGCCAAGCCGCTCAGTATTAATGAGGCAGACTTGCATGGATTCACCCACCCGGCTAAAGTCTTTAGCAAACACGCACGAGATTTCTCCTCCCACCTTCCTTTTTTTTACAAAAGCAGCAGCTCATTTGGAAGTGTGAAGCTTGTTCCGTCTGCCACATCCGATTTCACTTGGCATCATTTAACCTGTGTTAAAATATTTATTTCTCCGTTAAAAAGGTTACAGCTAGGAGCGTGCCAGCTCTTTGCTCACAGTAATAAAGAGCAAAGCCCCAAGAATAGACAGATCTGGCACTCCCAGAATCGGGCTGTGGGGTTTTTTTTATTCCACCCCACATGTGTTCCTCCTGTAGCCCCCCAGTTAACAGTGAGAGGCAGTGACACATTTGAATTGTAAATTGCCTGTAAGATCATAAATAAGGTATTTCTGGAGCCAGGGACAGAGTCGGAGAGAGAGAGAGAGGAGTATTTTGCCATGCTCACAGGAAAGAGAACAATTGCTGGCATTTAATGTTTAATGAACAAGATGTTACAAAGCATCGCAAGTCAGGATACGTTTACTTAACCGTTTCTGCTCTAGTCTTGGTTTGGTTCAATTGGTAGCAGTTGTGCATCTTTGTCTCAGAAGATTGTGGGTTCAAGTCCTGCACCCCACCTTGAGACTCTGTGTTGTGTTTTCATTGCCTTTACTTTCCCATACCCTCTGTCATGTCCGGTATCTTGGTGTTGTCACATCTCATCCTAGATTCTCTCTTTGAGTCAGGCTTTATTTCCACATGGTAAAATCTTGGCCTCACTGAAGTCAATAGCAAAACTCGCATTGACTTTAGCAGGGCCTGGATTTCACCTGAGGGGCCTGATTCTCCTCATTTACATCCCTCTGCTTCAGCTGAGTCAATTCTGATCCACCCAGTGTGAATGGCATGGGAATCAGGCCCAGTTTTAACAACTCCTTTGGGGTCCTCAGTGCAGGATCTGTCATTGGTTACCTGTTCCTGGATCAAAAGCAGGTCATTAACTAATATGCCTAGTCTGGATGACCTTTGGGTAGGAAGCTAGACTAAGGTCTTAGCTGGCCACTGCAGGTTGGAATTAATTATCTCAACAGCTCTGTGTAATATAAGTACCTGACCAGTGGTCTTCCACTCTATAAATGTCCCAGCTTGTTTCTAAGACTGCAGCGGAGCCGGTAACGTCTCCTGCACTAGCCTCAGCCACCAAGGCGCTGCTGGCATCTAAGTGGTTCCCTGGTTGCGCGCACTAGGAAGAGGGAGGAAGCTGATCACCTGCACAGGCTGAGCAGGAATTGTTAGCCCCCTGTTCAGTGCTGCACATTTGACATGGCTTGTCGTTAGTGTCTTGTCTTCCATCACGTTGATATTGGCCACAGCCAGAGGTGGGATGCTGGACCTAATGGACCAATGGACTGATCTGGGATGGCAAAGAGCTTTGAGATACCTGTTGCTTAAAATCAAAGGGCACAAAACCCATTGACTTCAGCGGAATTGTGCCTATGCTAGGAGGGACTCAGTGACTCCCATGGCACCCAGAAGCAGTGTTGATTCATCTATGTCACATCTGGATCATTACTAATTATACTCCAGGCACATGGGCCTCTTAGTGCCCCCTGCGTCACAGCACAATGTCAGAACGGGCTGGCTTCCATGGTCAGAGTGGAGAAAATATAGGGGAAGAGAATAATGGAAAGGCCAAAGAGAAGTAGCAGGGGCCAGGGAAGGGGTTAAGTCTAGAGCCGAAGGAGATGAGAAGTAAAAGTAAAGGAGATGAGGGGCCAAGCACAAGAACTAGGGGAATGAGGTGGGGAAAGGCCAGACCTGGAGTTAGTGAGAGAGAGAGAGAGAGGAGGAAAAGGGCCATAAAAGAAAATGAAGATCAGAGGAAGAAAGATGCTGGGTTTATTAATAGCCAGCTGAATGTGAAGCAGAATAATCTTCTCAGCAGGCTCTCAGTCTACCTTGGCCACCCGTCAAGGTCTCTACAGGTAGTCTCATTGGGCTTTTCAATATTTAATAAGTTTCTCTGAAGCTGAAAGAGGGGAAGATATGCTGGAAGGCACCAAAAGGGTTTATGTAGGTTGCCCCACACCTGGAAATGCTACCTGCTCTGCTGGTCTATTCCTCGCCTCTCCCTCCTTGCGGCTTGCTCCGGCCTAGATCGCAGCGCAGCAGCAGCAGGGAAATGGGTTCCTTCGTGTGCCTCTTTCCAAATTGTCCCCAAGACGTTGGGCGTTTGCTGGAGTACAAGAGCAGCAGCTGTGGCTGGCAGGCAGTGCCCACAATGCAGAGCGGTCAGGTCGGGTCACCCGTGGCGGGCTACGCTGTGCGATACCTGTGCTGTCTAGCCTAGTCTCCTCATTGTGCCTGTTTAAACTGCTGAAGAGACGAGAATTAGAATCCTAGAATCTCAGGGTTCTCGTCACGGGTGAAAGTAAGTTAAAGGACTTACCGGTACGCTGGAAGTCCTGGTCAGGGGCGGAGCCTCAGCCGGAAGAGGCGTGGCCTCAGATGGAAGAGGCAGGGGCTTAGCCTCCGACCCTTTAAACCCAGCTGCCACTGTAAGGGAGCCCCAGGCCCTTTAAATCACTGAGGAGTCCTGGGGGCTCCCGGCTGCCTATGCTACCCCAGGGCTCCCGGGCTCTGGCAGAGCTTTAAAGGGCCCAGGGAGGTAGCAGCAGCCAGGAGCCGAGGGCTCTTTAAATCCTTGCAAAGTCCTGCTGCCGGAGCCCTGGGTTAGCACCCATGGAGCCCCGGGGCCCTTTAAATCCCCTCCGGAGCTCCACTGCCACTACCCCAGGGCTCTGGCAGCAGGGCTCAGGTGGGGATTTAAAGGGTCCCGGAGCTCCAGGTGCCTGCTATCGGCCTGGCCCTTTAAATCCCTGCCAGTGCTGTGGCCGGAGCCCTGGGGTAGTGGCAGCAGGGCTTCGGCGGAGACTCGCTGCCGCCCCCCAGGGCTGTGGTAGCAGGGCTCAGGAGGGATTTAAAGGGCTCTGGGCGGTAGCAGCTGCCGCAGTCCCGAGCCCTTCAAATCCCCACTGGAGCTCTGCTGCCGGAGCCCTGGAAGCATGGCGGTGTGCTCTGGCGGGGATTTAAAGGATCCCAGGGCTCCAGCCCTGCTACCGCCCCGGAGCCCTTTAAGACCCCGCCGGAGACCCACCGCTGCTCCCCAGGACTCCGGCAGCAGGGCTCCAGTGGGGATTTAAAGGGCTTGGGACTGTGGCAGCCGCTACTGCCCCAAGCCCTTTAAATCCCTCCTGAGCTCCCACCCCGGTGGGTCTCCGGCAGAGATTTAAAGGGCTCTAGGGCGATAGCAGGGCTGGAGCCCTGGGGCCCTTTAAATTCCCGCTGGCGACGCACCGCTGCTCCCCAGGGCTCCAGCTGCGGAGCTCTGGCAGGGATTTAAAGGGCCGGGGCGGTAGCAGCTGCCGCAGTTGGCCACGGTTTGCTGTCTGGGTCCAGTGGGAGCCATGGGGAAGCGGTGCACGGTCAGCTGGCCGGTAAATAAAGCAGCAGGGCCCTGAGGGTACTTAACCTGCGCTCCCGCGCCACTGCCCTAGAGCCCTTTAAGTTCTGAGGAGACGCGCCGCCGCTCCCCTGGGCTCCAGCCGCGGGGCTCCGGTGGGGATTTAAAGGGCTCGGGGCTGCAGCAGCCGCTACCGCCCCAGTCCATTAAACCTCCGCCAGAGCCCCGCAGCTGTAGTCCTGGGGAGCGGTGGCGAGTCTCCGCCGAAGCCCTGCTGCAGCTACCCCAGGGCTCCGGCAGTGGGACTCTGCAATTTAAAGAGCCTGGGGCTCCAGCTGCTGCTGGGAGCCCCAGACCTTTTAAATTGTCTCCTGTGGAAGCCGGTCCCGGTACGGCGAACTGGCTCTTGCCGGTACATCGTACCGATGGGTACCGGCTTACTTTCACCTCTGGTTGGAAGGGACCTCAGGAGGTATCTAGTCCAACCCCCTGCTCAAAGCAGGACCAATCCCCAACTCATTACTTTCTTGATGAACGAACCTGTGGGCCAGATTCTCTGTTGGTGTAAATCAGCGTAACTCCGTTGAGGTCAACAGCCTGTTGATGCCAGCTGAGGATTAGGCCCGGTGTGTCTGCGGCAGTCTGGGGAAAGTTGAGACCATGTGAGACCAACAGATATAGGAACAGCAGCAGACCCGTATGACAGAGTTGGAGAAGGAAAAAAAAACAGCTAGCGAAGTGAGTTGCTATCTCACATCCAGTCTCAGCGGCTCTCTTCGAGGGTGACCAGATATCCCAATTTTTATAGGGACAGTCCTGGCATTTTGGGCCTTGTCTTCTATAGAGGCCTATTAACCCCCAAGCCTATCCCGACTTTTCACACATGCTGTCCGCTCACTCTATTCTCCTCCCAGGGGTTACACCCAGAGTCTCTTCCAAAGATGACACTCAGTCCCAGAGCCAACAATGGTTCTGCAACAGTCTCTCCTCTGATTAGTTCTACTCTTCACTGTCCAAAAGGCATCAGGCTAGCGCTTAGGAGGCGTCATTGAAGCTCTGCTGATGTCATGATTTCCTCCAGTTGCCAGGGAAGCTTCAGCTACCGTCATTTACCTAATGTTCACCTTCTCGGCCACTTGGGGTGGACTTGGAGGATTTGGACAATTAACCTTCCTTCCGCTGATTTCCAGTTAGAGCTGTGTGTACAGTGTGGGGTGTGTGTTGGTCTTCTGGCAATTCTGAGAAACATCCACAAAAATTTTTTGCTTTAGTAAAACCAAAAACAAGTGTGTGTGTGTGTAAATAATATAAAAAATGGTAAATGCATGAACTAGGTTTTGTTTTTTGATTTTGAGTATTTTTTTCAAATAAAATCCGAAAAAAATGAAAATAGGAGCAATTTCAAACAAGAAAAATTTGAAGCACCCTGTCTCAAAAATGTTGAAACATTAAAAAAAAAATTGGCTGCAATAATTTGGCAAAACCAATGTGAATTCATTAAAGATTTTCACATCCCAGCATCTGCTTTTTTGCCTTCTTCCCCCCAAAAAAAGTTTTGGCTGAAAATTTTCACTATAGATTTGAAATGTCTCTCAAGGCTGTCTGCTTCATCTAGCTTTCAGCTGCTTTATACCCCTAATCTCTCCATACAGGCCTGCTGTTTACACACAATCTGATTGCTAACACAGTGGATGTAGCGCCTGCAACTAGAAAAACCCAGCAGGGCTTTCACAAAAGGCCTGATGAGGAACAAAAAGAACCTGCCAGTCACCGTAGGAAAGGTACAGGCGCTGGCTTGGGGGTAATGTGTGGCTAGGCCGGGGGAATCACCCTCTGAGTGCCCGCAGTCACTGCCATGATGGTGCTGATGCCTAGCGCCTCCCCTCCCCTAACTAAGGGGAACATGATACTTTTGAGCACAAGTCCCTGCAAACCACTCAAAGCCAAAGCCCATAAATGTTCTGAGACTGGTTTCTCCCCAGGTCCTGGAGCAAGGCTGCCTGCCCTTCCCCAGTGGATCCCTTCATGGGGGTAGATACTATTCCCAGGGTTCACTGCTCTGTGCCGTTTGTCCCCTAGTGCCACCTGCTTTTATGCTCTGTGACCTTTGCCTCCAGTGCCGTGTTCACTGATGCCCTGCGGGTCACCGCTCAGTGCCCCTTGTCTCCCTTTGCCATTTCCATGCCCTGCTTTCGGAATTCGGGGCTTTGCCTCACCCCCCCATGTTCTCTTTTCTTGACTCTTGCTAGTGCTCTTGGAGGGCCCTTTACATGCCCCGGTCACGTGCATGCTGACTCTGTGCCCATGTCCATGGGACATCCTCTTGCACTGATGGTCAGGGCTGGGGGTTGCTCTCTGCCTTCCTTGCAGAGCTTTCTTGGGGGTCCGAGGCAGTGCTGAAAAAGAAGAGCCAGCACCATGGGGTGCCTGGTGAACAAGAGGGCAGCCTCTTGGGTGGTCCCTTGTGCCCTCTTTTCCTTCCTTCCTCATTCTTGCTGGCATCAACTGCATCCTGTTGATGAGTGAGCCCAGCCTGGTGCCGATTGTGGCGCTCTCTCCTTGCCAGGCTGCACCCTGGGCCGAGCCTGGCTGCCCTTGCTTGAGCATTTGGGGCACGGAGCAAGGACAGAGACGGGAGTGTGGGGGGAGCGGAATCCAGGCACGTGCTGCGCTGTCAGGTCTAAAGGAGAGTGACGGAAGCGGGCAAATGAACGGGCGTGAATTATGCATGAGCCCTGCTAATCATGCACTGATTAAAATGATGATGTGTTAATATTATCTCTGGCACCTCAGCAGAGGGGAACTCGTGGGCACCTGAAGGGCGGGGATGGGACACGAACATCCAGACTTAGCCCCACTCTTCCAGACTCGTCTCCCCTCACTGGGTCTGATGCTAGAGCCAGAGTGGCCCATGTGCATTGACTCACGACAGGGACGCAGACTGCTGCTTGGACTCCTGTGTGCGGGAGAGCTAGGATTGCTACCTGTCCTGACTTGGATGGGATTCAAACTGTCCTGCCGGACCAGTCCGATAGACTTGTGCCCCATGGTGCCATCATACCAATGTGGGGCGAGCTCTCCACAGCGGCAAGAATTCAGCACCTGAAGCAGCAGGTGCTGATCTAAATCAAATCCTGTTCAGTCGCCTGTTGTTGTTTGTGTCTCCTGGTTCCTTAGGCTGTAAGGGACTGAAGGGAGCTCAAGCCAAGGAAACGTATAAATCCCGCGCTGCCGTGAGGCCATGGTGATAGCGTATTCTAGATAGATATGAGGAGCACACAGAGCAGGACACCTCTCTGGTCGGGAGGGTGATGATGTAGTTTTGGAAGTAGGAAGAAACCAATCTGATACTGGCTTCAACCTCCTCCGTGCCCCACCCCGGGCACATCTCTGTGAATTCCTGGCAGATGTTTCACACTCCGTGAACGACTTTGGTCATGTAACTAAAACATGGAGAATGACAGGACTGTGCTGATTTAGAGCCTTCTATCCTGTTGCTATAGTCAGTGCCAGCCTGCTGGAAGAGCCAGCTGGGTGGGCAGAGCCCACCAGAACAAAAAGCCCTGCCCCCTCAAATAGAGGACGGGCCACAGAGCCAGCAATCAACTAAATATGGGGGTCAAAAATGAACAAATAAGAAGGGGAGTGAGGGTCAGAGGTGCATTGTCAGTACCAGCCTGGTGAATCCTAGGAGGACGTGGGCAAAGCCCAGAGGAACTAAAGTGCCGCCTCAGTTTGGGGAGGGGCCACAGGATTTAGGAAACACTTGAGTGTGGGGGACAACAAATGATGGGGGTGAGATTTGGGGGGTCAAAGGTGTCTAATCAGTACCAGACGAACAGCCCTGAAACTGCAGAGGACTTTGATCCACAGAACAGGTACAGTGTGATAGGCATCCCTCATCTCATCCAACCATGTGCTCCCACCTGGAGGGGTCTCTCCAGGCTAAGAGGGGAGCCTATCTCCAGGGCTGACTGAGTCCTTGGCTGCCAGCAGGGATCCCAATTAAGGCCCAATTAAGGTGGTGGACCATGGTTCTGAAGATGTAGCTCACCCATGCCGCAAGGGGCTGAGCTGAGAAGGAGGTGGTGGTCTTGAGGGGCCATGTTGCAAAGCCAGTAGTGTGGCCTTCGTGTGGGGAGGCTGCTAGCTTTGTCCCTGTTAATACCATGCAGCAGGCAGGGATGCTCAGTCAAAGCCCTGAACGGAGGGAGTCAAAACGGAAGGAGGTGAAAGGAAAGATGGGCCGGTGGGCAGTAAGAGAGGAGCAGAGACCGCGTTCTCCTGCGTTCGCTCCTGGCCTTTCTGCCTTGCACCAGGTGTGTTGGAAATGCTAATTCCTCCATTGTGGTGAATTCACTCCTTGGCCACTAAGGATACCTATGGGTTGGACCATTGTTTTGGCTGGAGAGAAGGTGCAATCGTGGTTATGGAAGAGCCTCCTGTGACCACCTCGGTCCATGTTGCCTTTCAGCTGCACTCAGTTTACGTGCAATGATAAACGTTTTCATTCCCAATGTCTGCTGGTGCCCAGGTTCTGCACAATGCAAGCTAGAACGTGGTTCGCAAGCCAGCCAACTGTGTTTGTGTCCTGCTCTGGGAGCTGGCAGAGAGGCTATACTGCCAGTTGCTACATAATTCAACAGCCTGTTCCTCTAGCTTGGACAAGAACTCCCAGGAGTGGGGCATGGGTGTGGATGTGCCTACAAAGATGAAAAGATGCTGCAAATCTGCTGTCCTCCCACAGCTGCTACAATGGGGATGTCGAAATGCGATCCCAGCCGCAAAACTACACTCCTCCAGCCCTGAAGAAATTCTACCTAGCTCTTACAAAGAGCTTCGCAAAGGCAGCCAGTGTCCATATCCCTGGTCTACAGACTGGGGAATGAAGGGGAAGTGACTTGTCCAAGGTCCCACAGCAAGTCTGTGGCAGAGCCAGGGGTTGACGCTTGTCCAGCGGCCCTACCCAGTGGACCACGCTGCCTATCCCTAAGGTTAGCCTGTTGCTCTAGCCTGGGACGCTGGCTCTTTGGGGCAGGGAGATGAGGCAGGTGCAGGAGAGATTCCCAGCCTTATACAAAGAGGCACAATGAATCCTGCTGTGTTGTTTCCATCCTTTCAGAGTGGGAGGCCATAAATTAGCTCCCCAGGTCACCTGTTTGAAATTAGCCTTCAGAAACCTCAGTCAGCTGAGATATGAATAAACAAGAAAAGGAGGCAGCGAATAAATATTAATATTAGATTAACACTGTCTCTAGGTTTAGTTAAATAAAGAAACAAACCCAAATGGCAAATACCCTGGGAGTTGTGTGAAAGGGACCAGAGGCTGCTAGCCCATCTGTCACCGTCTGTCCCACCCGCAAGTCCCCTTCCTCTCTCGCCATCCGTCAGAGTGCGGAAATGTTTAAACGAGAGGGGTCTCTCGAAGGACCGTCTGCTTTGTTGCCTGCTGGAGAAACCTCGGTTTGGTGTGTCTGTCTTCTACAGACGTGTCTGCTTGGAGGGAGGTCTCTACAGCTCTCGTGGTCGGAGCAGGGCTGGGCATCATCATTGTTGGGTGAGAGACTGCCGAGGAAAATGTGTGAGAGGCAAAAAAAGGTTCCTGTTTTGTCAGGATGTGGTACTCTTCCCTGGAGCTGGCACTGAACCAATCCGCCAGCCGAGGGCTTTGGGCCGCTGTGCTTCTGGAGGATGGAGGAAAGTGACAGCCTAATCATCTGTAGAAAGAGAGCGATTAATCATAGCCAGATGGAATCCGCCTGCCTCCCCAAATTCTCCCAGGGGCGTCCGTTGGATACAGGGATTTTCCTCACTTCCTGCAATAAAACCGGTGGTGTGTTGCTGTTTAAATGGTTGCAACATCCCGTCTGAGAGATGGCTGCATTTCAGTGGTGGCGAAGGTGGAGGTTCTCTGTGTGTGTGCCCCCCCCCCCAGGCCAAAATTTTCACAAGGAGACCCTGATTTGGGGTGTCCAGTCTGTCTGTCCAACCCAGGCTGATTTTTTTTTTTCCCAGAGTTGCCCAGTACCTGCAGCTCCTCCTGACATCCATTGGGATTATGGGTGCTCAGCACCTTTGAGAATTAGGCCCAAAGTGCCTTCATCCGGCAATACCTAGGACCGCCCAAGACCCTTGAGTGAGAGGTGGACGTGAGGATCACTGCTCCCTCATCTCCCTGAACAGAAAACAGCTACAAGGAAGGAGAGCCACTAGGTCCCTCAGCAGTGAAGGAGTTAAATGAAGAGTCCTCTGCCTTGGCTGCCATTGCTTGTGTCTAGGGTGACCCGATGTCCCGATTTTTATAGGGACAATCCTGATGTTTGGGGCTTTCTCTTATATAGGCTCCTATTACCCTCCCCCACCTCCTGTCCTGATTTTTCACACTTGCTGTCTGGTCATCCTACTTGTGTCCCTGCCAGAGCTGCACAGGGAGCATTGGGAAGCAAATGCCTTTGTTTACACGTGTGATCACGAAGGGCTCTGGCCATTCATCGATCAGGGATTCCTCGGAAAGCGGGAAACCAGAGGCAATCTGGGTAATAGGACGTGCTGTTGTAGAGCAGTTCTTTCCTGGATCTCCCAGCTTGGCCGTTCCCCTTTGCGTATGCCACGGGCTTAAATTCCACCCAGGGCCATGTGCCACAGCTGACCTCTCCCCAGGGAAGCCCAGTGTCTCATGGAATCGACACAGGCACATGGGAGGAACGCTAGTTCACTTGATAACAGCCATTATCAATGCAAGCGGTTGTCGAAGTCCTGTATGTGGCTAGGTGAGTGAGAGTGTGCATGAAACCTGTATCCTTTCCCCTATAGATGCTTTGTAACTGAAAGCACTGAGCATGTTGCTTTTTGCTTCCTTTTATTAATGTGTCACTCCTGATTTAAAAGGATATTATATTTTTCTCTCTTGTTTTCTTATGTGTCTCTAGCAAAAATTCCCACCGCTCGCTATCAAGAGAGATTCTTATCCCCCTGGGATGCAGTCTAATCAGAGGGCTGTATTTCCATGGGCCACGATCTAATCAGAGGGCTGTATTTCCATGGGCTGTAATCTAATCAGAAGTTTGCATTTCACATGCAACATCTTGGCAGCAAAATGCGAGTTGCGCTTTATAAAGCACAAAAGTGGGGGGAAAAACAACCAACCGAACCACAGAACTTCTGCATCATTTGGTTTGTGATTCATGCCGATGAGTTGAAGTTGCCGATGACGATGGACTGGGTTACCTTGTGGAGAGACGAACCTACCCCATCCCTGCTGTTCACAAGAACCTTCAAATTCAATTGTAGATTCAAACACGCTCTGCCATTTTTTTTGTAATGGAACAAAATGTTGCAAACATCCTGGAGGGGGGAACCCTGCTGTGAAGTCTGGATCTGTTTCCAAGGAGAGGTGCTGGTCTATAGCCCCTTTTCCTCCCCGCCCCTGAGCAGAGGCTTCCTCCACAAAGAACTGTACTTTGCTGCCAGAGGGGAGCAGGCATTGATTAGGATTGCCCGTGCCTGCTGCCTGCAGGGCTATGAATGAATCTCTGATTGGCAAACTGACCCCCTTATCTGCTGGGATTTTTGCCAGCGTCACCTGGCAAAGTCTGATTCTATTAATTGGGGTTGGCGGAGGGGACGTCACTGCAGCTGGTATTGTTCCCAAGTAGCCCAAGAGCAAAGTGTGACCCCCAACCCCCTTCCAACAAATGGGACTTTGTCCTGAGACTTCGAACCCTTTTCAGTCCTTCGGCTTCGTCGGCCAAAATCCAACAGCCCAGGCCTTCAGCTCCATATCCTGATGGATTCACCAGCGTGCATGCTGACCTGAGTGTGCGCTTTTCTGCTGAGACATAGATTCATGCCCCGGCTAATCCATGTGTGTGCTCTGAAACACGGGTGTGTACCACACGCACACTGACTTACGCTCCTGTGCCGACACGCATCCGTGTAAGTGTGCTCCTGGACTCGGGCCAGCGGGCCCTTGTCCCACAAGAGCCGGGGAAGCTGGAGGGAAGCTGCATTTCAAAGTGAGCTTCCCCCACCCCGCCCCGTTGGACCCATGCCACTTTGTACGAGTTCGCACAGTGCAACTCCTCCGTCCCCGCTGTACAGAATCCAGGAATTGTGCTGGAAGATCAAGTTTTTAATTAGTTATTTCTCAGCCTGAGAATCTCGACTTGGATTTTTAAAAAAAGTACTCAAAGGCATTTAGGCCCCCAACTCCCATTGATTTCAATTGGAGCTTTGAGGATCTGGGCCGAAGTTTGTACCCACTGTGGTGGTGGACACCCAAGTGCTCAAAATCCAGAAAGCATCTTAAAAAAAACAAAAACCAAATTCATTCTATTTTTTTAAAATCTCATGGTTTTTGGGAGGGGGGGCGGGGGGGAGTGGCTGACTTATGATTTATTGAATGCGTAAGGCTGGTAATACTGCCAGTCACAGGACATCATGAAGCTGCTTAGTGTATTTCAGACTCAAACTCTGTTACCTCTGGATCTGCCCAGAAAATGTTTGCAACTTGCTTCCCGCTGCAGAGCTAGATTCCCCCAGGTTCCTCTGTGCCAAACTGCCCTGAAAGAGCCCCTTGCATGTTGCCTTGAGCTTCACGAATTTGCGTGTCATCCTTATGCTAATCTTTTCAGTTTCGGTCCCGTTTTAGTCTATGCGCGGCAATGGTGTGTGTTAAACTCAGTGACGAGGTGACATACTTGCTCTTAGGAGGTCAGACGGGAGGTTGGGGTGTTTTTAGATCCAATGGCTCTTGCTGGCATCAGTGCAGATGACAAATGCGCCATAAAAGAGCTTAATTAGTGAAAGCATGCAACGTTTTAGGGCATCTCAGGCTATGTGAGCAGGAGAGGAGTGGGATCAGTGTGAACTGACATCAAAGCTTAGAGAGGACGGTCAGGTAAGTACGTGAGGGTAGGAGGTAACTGGCTGACAAGGGGTGAGAGCGTCCTGTTTAGCATTTACTATGGGGAATCTGTGTCAACCACATCCAATCTCTAAGCAGGTTTTTTGGAAGGATCCATCGGGATTTGTGTTGTTTGTCTCCCCACTCCCTTAGCGTTTTTGGGCCGGCTCCTTTGTGAACGGTGCATCTGTTGCTCACTCGCTCGTTTTTACTCTCTTCCTTTTGCTCTGGTTTCTTTTTGAACTGGCCATCTGTTTGCCTTGTTCCCGCTGGATGCGGGCGCCTCGCCTCGTGTTCGTTGCTGCATTTTGCTCGCGTTCCCTGTGTGAGCTGTCCAGGTTTAAGGTTGCGCATCGGGTCACCCCTTGGTTGCTTTAAAAAGGTGGCGGCAGTCCCTTCTGCAGACTGTCTTCACCATGGTGCTAGAGAGGCCCTGCTGTGCTGACAGAAATGCACTTGACATGCTTTATTTCTTCTTCCTCTTCCCTTGCACAGGTGGCTTTCCACTAAATTCATCCCACATAAACCATTGCAGGCTCTTTAATCCAGCAGGGCTTGTTGGGGATGGATACCTGTCTTACTGAACTCTACACAGTACCAGGTTTACAACCGTGCTGTGGCACCAGGCCCACACTCAGAAGGGGCACAGGCACCTGGACCATGACCCCACCTCCCGCTCTACCTGCATTCCACCCCAAAGTCCCACCCCCCACTCAGCCTCTTTCCTCCCAAGGCTCTGCCCACCACTCGCTCCTCTCTGCCCCCTCCTCCCTGTGTGAACAATAGGCAGGGCTTTGGAAGGGAAAGAGGGACGGGACCTCAAGGTAGAATGGGGTAGGGCCATGGTCCTGGTGCTGGGGCCCACAGAAGGTTAATCTGGTCCTGACTCTAAAGGACTAGGGTTCTTACATAAGACTTGCTTGTGTTTCTGTGACCTGTGGATTGATCTGTTGGTGGTGAGAGGCGGAGAAGGGAGGGACGGTTCTAGTGGCTTTGGTGCAGGGCACATGCTTAGAAGCGAGTTCTGGTCTTCTTGGATGCATCCAGGTTGGAGAGCAGCAAGTATCTGAACTAAGTGTCTTTGTAACTTACGAGATCTGCGTCTCCCCACAGCACTGTGCTGTGCCTCGGCTATCTGGGTTAAGTACCTTGTACTGTGGAATGGATACCATAGCCATGTAGGGCTCCATGTACTATGTGCTGTGGCCACCGAGGGCTTTAGAGTCCAAGCACAGAGGTAGCTCGGGATCTTCGACTGCTAAAGGAGAATCTCTTTGAGCAGTAGCTGTATTAGGGCTGAAAAGACTCACTTGAGCAACCCTGCTGATCTATCCACTAGAGCATAGTGATAACGAGTAGATTAAACGGCACCACCTCATGCTGGAAGCTGTGAAATTTTGCATGGTGTCTGTTGTGGACTTGTCCAAGGAATCTAGTAAAAGAGCCTAGACTTCAGATTGTACCACTGAAATCTAGAATAAAGGTACCCAGACCAGAAATGTCTAGAATAAAGGAATCCAGGTGTAAGTGTCTAGGATAAAATCTAGGATACAGGTGTTCAGATTTAGGGGGTTAGGTCTAGAATAAAATATCTAATATAGGAACCAGAATTTCAGAGTCTAGATTAAGATGTAGAATTAAAGGGGTCAGCTGTAGGTTTCTGGAATAAACTGCGGAATGAAGAAGCCTATCCTGTCAGAGTCTAGATTTGCATGTCATCTGTTGCGGGCGTGGCCAGAGAGTTCAATACAGTGCTGAGCTCTGGAGTGAGTGGTTTCAGCCTCCTCCCTACCCCCAGGGGCCCAGGCTCTCCTGCTGAATGCTGGGGAAGCCCAAGACGTGGTGCAGTGATTTCAGGCAGCTCCGATGTCTCCCAGGAGGGCCTGAGCCAACGTCCGGCCCCGTCAGCATCAGGCCCCAAAGGCCTGGCTGGGCTTTGTCCTTCAATCGCTGTGCAGCAAACGGGGCGCAGGGAAGAGTCAGCGAAAGGTCTGCGTGCCCAGTGAATGCAGTCAGGGCACTGCCACGGCGCCTTTCTCTTCCTCTCCTTCCCTGCGCCATGTATAGATTTCCCTAATCGCTCCGGCTGCTGATCGTTATCTGGCTTTGCGAGAGAGCGAAAGAGACTTGGCGTCAAACCCTGAAAAAATGACTTTTCTAGCCGCCTCGCTCCCCCCTGAAAAGAGGTGACGTGCTTGGAGCATACAAATCACTCAGCGCTCCGGCGCCGGGGCTCGGCCCGCCAGCGTGTGTTTGGATTGCAAAAAAGCCTCCCCAGCTCCCGCCAAGGTCACCCAACCGCAACTCTGCCTTTGCGAGGAGCCGGGAAGACAAAGCAGCCCATTATGAGGAACGCAGCCTCGGGGTGGCCTGAGAGCTACCCGGGTCAGGGAGTGAAAGGGCTCATCTCTGCTGAGTTCTTTAGGAGCGGGCTGGAGGGTGAGACTGGGATGAGAGACAGCCACCAGGAGAGCAGTGCTTTCAATCAGCTGATTTGGAGCTGGAAATTCAGGTGGGCTTGAATCTCCTTTAGGTCTTGCCTGCGCTGGGGATTTTCCACGGTTGCAGCCCCATGTGTAGATGGAACAAACTGCTGTTGGCTAGAAGAGCTTTGGGCCTCATCTTCCCATATTCGGCATCTGCTGCTGGGCTGGATTTTCAAAGATCGCACCTCCGATGGAGGCACCTGAAGAAGGCCCATGTTTGCAGAGGTGCCCAACAGCATCCGCTAGGATGCTGAAGTCTGGAGGGGCCCCAAACAGAAGCACTTCTGAAGCTCAACCCGCAAATGAGAGGCCACATCCTAGGGGCCAACCTGGCTTGTTTGCGGCGATGGGGCTAACCCCCATTGAAACCAGGCAAACTCAAGTGTGCAGATCCTGGCTTATTGTGGTGTAGCCTGTCTATTCCAGTAGTGGCTGAAATTAAAGCAAATCCATTGGTAATGCTTAAGAGGAAGGAGTGTACAATGGTTAGGGAGCTAGCCCGGGCTTTGGACAGGCTCGGATTCCATTCCCTGCTCTGCCATAGACTTCCTACAAGACTAGGGCAAGTCATTTAGTCTGGGTTTAGAATGCAGTGTAGACACTGGCCTGTGGGTCCGGGGCTTGTGGACTCTGCATATCCACACCTGTGCTTGAATGTCCACACTGCACTGTAAATCTGGATTCACAGTGGCTGAGTCCAGATCTCACAGGTGTGCTAACACATCCATACTGCACTGCGCAGACCTTCTGATTCGGGTGTGTGGCTTGAACTGCATCTACACTGCAGAATGACAGGGCTTGGACCTGAGTCACAGTGAGGCTTGGGCTCTGACCCACCCCTGAGCGGGATGTTAGAGCCGGGTCCTGCGTGCTGGCTGACCTGAGTCAGACTGATTTGTGTGTGTGGGGTAATGGGTTTGAGCTCAAACCTGAGTCAGAGCCTAGGGCTTGGTGTGCTGTGTAGACGTACACTATTATGTGCCTTAATTCCCATCTGTCAAATAGCGCTGCCCTGCCTCACAGAGATGCGGAGAAGCAGGTTCAAGAGAGCTCAGTTAATCACTGGATTGTGGCCAGTGGAGTTTCTCTAGTTTTACAGGAGGGTAGATGAGCGTCGGACTTGGCTTGTGTTCCTAATTTGCTCTGGAACACTGGGCAAAATTGCCCATGCCTCCACTTACTCGCTGAGGGTGACCAATAGTTACAATGCTCCCTTCCCAGAGCGCTGCTGAGAATGAATGAATAATCCTTCATAAAGTGCTTTGAGATCTTTGAGGATTCTAAATGCGAAGGCTGATGATTATTTTACAGGCAGGGATTGTCTTTTTGTTCCGTGTTTGTACAGCGCTGAGTACGACAGACTGGCCATGCCTGAGGCTAGGGGTGGAAAGAATAACAACTAATAAATAGCAAATCTTGAGATGTTCTGATGCTGTCAGAATCCAATCCAGTCTCCTTCAAGTGGGCAGCATATTGATGGGTTTTTAAGCATTATCTTTTGCCACCTGGCAATTCCAACTCTGCAGCCTCCTTTTATTTAATCGGTCCTGTTATCTGTAATAAAAAAAAGAGTGTGTAATCTCACCCAGTCGGCTCCCAACATTTGTTAACAAATAGGCCAAGCTTTATCATGCATATCGGCGCTGCTCGGCCCTCTGTCCCCTGCCGGTTTGTCAGATAAGGCTGTGATACTTCAGCTGTTGCGTTCTGGCATTGTGCCGCCTCGTGGGATGAAGCCCCGATATTCCTGTTTGATCAGAGGCAGATCGAACGGCAGTCTCTGATGTTTGTAAACTGGAAGGTTAGCCACAATCTCTGTCTTTGCACGTGGCCCATTCAGAACGCTGTCTTTTTCTCTAGCAGTATGTTTCTTTCAGGAATGATAACGGCAAAGTGGGGGAAAAGGTAAATCAATGAGACAGGCGGGCAAGGGAAAGAGCTGGCTCTAAGCAGCACGGGCCTGTGGGCGGGGCAGCAGATTGGCACTCGGGAGATCTCCGTTGGCCTATTGCGTGACCTGTAGCAAGTCACTTTCCCTCTCATCCTTTGTCTGTCTTGTCTAGCTAGACTCCAGGGGTGGGGGTTCACAAAGGCATTTGGGTGTCTAAATCCCTTTGGTTTCACTCCCTTTGTGACTCTCACCCCCAAGCTCTTCCAGGCTGGGACTGTCTCTTACACCGCCTAGCACTGTGGGGTCCCATTCTCCATTGGGCCCTTTACATGCGGCCGTAGTACAAATAATGACTAACCACCCGCTTAAGGGTACATCCGCATTGCTGCAGGAGGTGTGATTTCCAGCTCAGGTCGACAGACCCTCACTAGCTCTGACCAAATGAGCATACTAAAAATAGAAGCGTGGCCATGGGGGTGTCCTGAGGATGGCGTGTCAGGTGGTACGTATTCAGTTTCTTCTGCCACTTGTGCTGCCATTTTTAGCATGCTAGCTCAATCAGAGCTAGTGTGGATATGTCTGCCCCAGCTGGAGATTACAGCTTCAGCTCCAGTGTAGATGGACCCTGAGGCCTTGTATACACTAGGGGTTTTGGCAAACAGTGGCCACCACTGTTTTAGCTGTAGTGGCGCATATTCTTAGTATAGATAAGGCAAACTGCACCAGATTACTACACATTGCCATTCAGCTTCGCCTGTGTACGCCAGATTGACAGTGCCGCTGCAGACGGCTGACATCCATAGACAAAGTTTTATGCTAGGTTTGCAAAGGGGCATTGGTGAAGTTAATCCAAGGCATGGCCCAGACCATACTAATAATCCCTAACTTGTATATAACTCTCTTCATCAGTAGATGCCAAAGAGCTTTACGAAGGTGATCAATATTGTGACCTCCATTTTACAGAAGGGGAAATTGAGGTACGGAGTGGCAAAGTGACTTGCCTAAGGTCACCCAGCAGGCTAGTGGCAGAGCTGAGAACAGAAACCAGGTCTTCTGAGTCTTAGTCCAGCACGGCTGCCGCTGAGGCCCACTGCTTCCCTTCATATCCTCTCCCGCAAGGTAATGAAAATCGTCTACTTCCGTTACAGCCAGTGGGAGATGAAGGAGGCGTCTTACCGGAGGCTAAAGCATCACAACTGAGCAAATCTGTTTGTTTAGAGCTGGTCAGAAGTCACATGTTGGGTCATGTAGACCACGGATTTTGCAGCCTTTTTCCAATAAGAATTATGGAGGCTCTTCTTGGTTGTGTGCTTGTTTTCTTTGTGGTTCACCCAGCTCGGCTCTGCAAGGTGAGTGAGTTACAACTGAGAATGGCAGAGAGAGAGCGAGCAGCATTGTCGCTGAGACAGCTCCTCGGTATCAGATACCCACCCCACATGCATGCTGATTCATGCAAAGCCAAAGGAGCAGATGATGGGAGTCTGTTCCCTCGGTGGAATTTTACAGAATGCTTTTACAGTCGAGGCAGCTGGGAAAGCCAGGAAATGAATCTCTTCAGCGCTAATCTCGATTTCACACTCCTGTGCTGCTGCTCTCCAAGAGACGTGTTTTACTTTGGTTTGTTGCAACAGATACAAACGGTGGGTCTGTTGTTGTGTGCCCACCTCCCTCGCCCCCTGTCCATTTGTCCAGCTAAGATGAAGCCAAAATGTCTGAAGGGGCATGGGTAGGGCAGGTAACATGGCAACTGTCTGCAAGGCCTGATGTAGGAATTGTGTGTTCATTGCCTGCATCCACTCTCCCATCCCTCTGCCTATTGCTACCTGTTTTTCGTCTGTCTGTCTGTACCCTTCAGTCCTATCAATCAATCTAGGGACTTAGCCAGGGTTGTAATGAAGGTCATATGAGATCACTTCCTGATCTCTAAAACATTACAAGCCTATTTCTATAGCCCCGGAGTTTGCATCAGCTGCCTGCCTCCACAGCCCTCCCATTCCCTTCCCTTTTCTGTGAGCTCTTAGCTTCCCTGCTTAAATATAATTAAAACTATTAGAAATAGAACATCAAGCTGCTGTTCTTAATTAGAATGCGTAACTCACTTAAAATGCTTTGCATTTCCAAAGAGCTTTACAATCTAGCTGATCTATTTTAGGTATTTTTAAAGAGCCCATCACCTCCTTATCTAAAAGTCCAGGTTTATTAATCAGTCCCTGCAATGCCCCTTTGAGGTGTGATCCCCATTTTATAGAGGGGGAAACTGAGGCACTGAGAGGTTACTTTTCAGTCCCTTTGTTTTTCAGTCTGCAACTTCAGGCATCCAGGGATTGCAAGAACTGGGGCATCCCAAGTCAGTCATTACTTGGTGGCTTGCCAAGGCCATTTCTGAGCCTGGATTCAGACTGTGGTCCACCAAGGTTTACAGTTCCAGGTTGTAACCACTAGCCCATGCTGCTTCTGTTTTGCGGTATGAATGTGTGTGCAGTATGCGCCGGTGGAGTACAGTGTGGATTTATTATGGAAATGTATAGTACATAAGAATGGCTGTGCTGGGTCAGACCAAAGGTCCATCCAGCCCAGTATCTTGTCTACTGACAGGGGCCAATTCCAATTGCCTCGGAGTGAATGAACCTAACAGGTAAAGATCAAGTGATCTCTCTCCTGCCATCCATCACCCGCCTCTGACAAACAGAGGCTAAGGACACTATTCCTTACCCAGCCTGGCTAACAGCCATTAATGGACTTAACCTCCAGGAATTTATCCAGTTCTCCTTTAAACCCTGTTGTAGTCCTAGCCTTCACAACCTCTCCAGGCAAGGAGTTCCACAGGTAACATGTTTTGCAACCATCCGAAGCATCATGTTCTATTTCCATGCTTTGCTAGTGACAACCACCTACCGGGTATAAAGAGTGAAATCGATTTGCCCAGTCAGGTCAGGTTTATCCTCTGCGCTGTGACTCTGGTCTCTACCATCCTGGTGCCTTTCTGGTCCTCTTCACGTTCTCTTCTTGACTTTTCCATTTGGGGAGCTATCGCTAGTTCTCACAGCACATAGCTTGTGCTTTATCGCTGTCGCATTCTCATGGCTATACAATGGCTACAAACAGCTACTTTTCTTTTTTTAAAAAAAGCCCATTGCAGTCTTCTGTATGCCCTAAAGATGTAACAGCTGCGACCTGGGTCTATCTAGTGGGAAACTGGTACCTATATCTCCACCAGTTTGGTGAGAAGTCGGGACTGGAGTCTGTTTTGGTTCACGCCCATCTCACAGATGGCAGCGGTTGGGCTCTCTCTCTGAAATGAACTAGCCGTCTCGCTCTAGAGTCCACATGGCAAACTCTCCTAGCGTTGTTATTAGACAGATGATGGAAGTACCCAGGAGTGCCAGCTGAGATCAGGGCCTTATCACACTGGCGCTGCATATACATGTAGTGTGCAACAGTTGCTGCCCCAGAGAGCTGACCGCCTTAACGACAACGCAGACAAGGGGATCAAAACTAAGATCCAGACAGATGAAAGATCCACCTTCAATCTCAACCCTCTGCCCTCAGCAAGGCCCGGTAGATAGGCCGCTGGAATGGGGTCTCAGGTTCAGGAAACCTTGGGTGAAATCCTGGCCCTATAAAAATCAAAAATAAAGCTCCCTTTGATCCCACTGGAGTGGGTGTTTCACCCTGGATCCTCTCTTAGCTCTACCAAGGCAAATAGCTTCCCCGCCCCGTGCCTCAGTTTCTCCACCTGTAAAATGGTGGTAATGATGCTAACCTTCTTTGTAACGTGCTTTGGAGTCCGTGGAGGAAAAGCCTATTACTAACCTAAGGTCTCCCTTTCTCCCACTGAACACCCTTGCAGCCTGCAGAGAGGCCAAAGGTTTACGTGACCGTTTTTCCCCCTCATCTCACTTCCGGATCAGAGCCACGGGGAGGACGCATGAGCCCAGTAGTTGGAGCACTGGCTTGGAGGGCCCACGTTCTCTTCCCTGCTCTGCCACAGACTTCCTGCATGACCGAGTGATGTGACCATGTCACTTAGCTGCTCTGTGCCTCAGTTTCCCACCTGTGAAATGCACAGGGGCGTTGGGAGGATAAAGATTGTGAGGTGCTCAGATTCTACATTGCTGGGGCCAGACAAATACCTAAGATATCTATCCTAGCTAAAGCTGCGCTGCCTTGCAGAGGGAAGCTGCCTGCACTTTAGCTAAATAAAGGCTCTGGTTTCCAAAGCTGTCAATCTAACCTTTTTCACCATCACTAGGAAATACACACGCAAAAATGAAATGAAATCAGGCGACCGCGTGACCCCTTTTCAGCAATGTTCCTGCAATCTGTTTGCAGCAATCGATGGGAGGAAGTTAGATGGGAAAACGAAACAGAATAAAATAGCCATCCAGTGACAAGCAAGCATTTTGTAACGGCTAGAATGCAGTGCTCTGATTCCTATCTTTGGCACATGCTCATTTAATAAAGTCTTAACAGGAAGCAGGGATTGCATCGCCCATTGAGTAAGCAGGGAGAGAGGCTCCCCACCCCCCTGAACGCTGCTAGGGAGATATGCGGGAGGGACAAACAGGGCTCGTCGTCTTAGTGAACTTGAAGCGAAGGGGTTAGCAGCACAACATAAGAACGGTCATACGGGGTCAGACCAAAGGTCCATCCAGCCCAGTATTCTGTCTCCGACAGGGCCAATGCCAGGTGCCTCAGAGGGAATGAACAGAACAGGGAATCATCAAGTCAGCCTATGCTGGCCGCAGCTAGTGAGCCAGGGAGCGGGATTGCTTTGTCCCAGCACTGGCATCCTCAGCAGTGGCATCTGCTCCTCTGGTCCTGCAGGGATGGTCCCAGCTCTGGGCACTGCGGCCTGATGCATGGGGCCACAGCACCGCTTATGTTTGGCCTGGGCACCCTCCCCAACCGTCATGATGGAGGGGCTTCTAGGCCAGACCTGAGCGAGTGGCATTGTGTCACACCCCCTCCTGCAGCACATCATCTTGGGGAGGGAACTGGGCCCAGCCCTGTGGGACGGGAGCCCCAGGAGCGGCCGCATTTGACTGTGTTTGTTTCACATGTGCAAAAAACACGGGGCTCTAGGAATTGCCACAAGGGCTCAGACCCGTAAACCATCCTGCCTCTCACGGTGGCCAGAGCCAGATTCCCGAGAGGAACGTGTTAAAAAGAGAACCCCTCTCGTCTACTGCTGTGTCTCTTACAAAACCCCTGGCCCTGCCTCTGCTCCCTAGCTGGCCCCATTCAAAGAGACGCTTCCCTCACCTCCTGCAGGCACTCGCTACATTGCCAGCAAGTCACCCAGGCTTACAACCAAGGGAAATGGGATTGCAAGGGATGAGATGATTGCTCTGTGTAGCCGTAATGTATTTTCCCCAAGGCGCGCTCACACAGCTGTTAGATCCACTCCCATCCTCTCCAGCACTCGCCTTCCAGGCGGTTTTCATTTTTCCATTGTCTCTTCTGGTCGTCTACTTTTCCCCGCCCCAAGCCTTCTGTGACCTGGAAACATTGTTCTTCTGGAGGCACATGCAATCAGCCGTGAGGGGGTGGGTTACCTTTCCCTGCCATTTGTCTCAGGAAAGAGACTGATGGGGACAGGGAGCCCATGGCTGAATGAATGGTCCATATTTCGGGTGTTTATATCTAGACTTACAAGTCGGTCATTGTCGGGATGCGTTGATTTCACCATCCACAGACAGACGAAAATATATTTCCACTAGCCACTGGATTATGCTGCATTTCCCTACTAAAGGAGCTTGATTTAAATTTAAAACTCCCTCCTGCTCTTGCTCTCCCGTGCTCTCCTCCGGCCAGCAGAGGCCCCCCCCCGCCACCCGCGGCTTACCTGGCACGCTCAGGTAACGAGGGAGCGGGAGGATAGCTGAAGGGCCCAGTGAAAGGTTATTCCAGTCTGTTTCTGCTGCGACTGATTCCGATTTCCCCAGAGTTCAGGGCATGTTCTGAGAGTGAGTGAAGGCTGGGACTCGGAAGCACTTTCCTCCTCGGACCAGGGCAGCGATTACTTTGTTGAAATAATATGCATTACAGTAGTATCTACCCCAGTAACGTCGTCACTGCGCGGGTGTGGGAGTTTATCTTCCTGAGCTAGCGGTGACCCCTTCGCTAAGGACATGCGGGGCACAGAGTGCACGTTATCAAACACAAATAAATCCCACGGCATCCCATCTGATTTAGACAGGGCCGGATCGGCCAGGCTGGCCTTTGGATTTTAACATCCCACCCCTTTACTGTTTCTGGGATCCCTCAGGGCTGAGCCGACGACTGAACTCCGGGGCTGCAGGGAGGGGAGCTGAGTAAAAGCCGCTCGACGCATTGCCCACGAGTATTTGTCAGGTGCAGCTGTGCTGGCTGTACGTGAATAGGCACTGACTCGAAAGCCGGAAGGGGCTACGGGGGATCCTCTCATTTGACCTCAACTGTGGACTAACTGCTTGGGCATCTGCAGTGCCGGATTTTTAAAGGCATTTTGGAGCCCAAAGAAGCAGACAGGAATCTAGAGGGATTTGCAGCAGTGCCCAGGGACCTCACTTTCATTGAAATCCGTATACCCACATTAGATCTCCTCCTAGTCCCTTGGGCATGTCTTAAAAGGTTCTGAATATCAGACAATGCCTGCCCTCTGAAAATCCGGACTCTTCCGTGGGGTCTCAAGTTGGGCACTCAACATTTCTCCCTGGACACTTTTGGAGATGTAGGCCTGACAGCTTAGCTGACAAGTTTGTACATAAGAGAGGCCGTACTGGGTCAGACCAAAGGTCCATCCAGCCCAGTATCCTGTCTACTGACGGGGCACCTGGCATTGGCCACTGAGTGAGTGAATCTAATAGGTAATGATCAAGTGATCTCTCTCCTGCCATCAATCACCCACCTCTGACAAACAGAGGCTAAAGCAGGGGTGGGCAAATTTTTTGGCCAGAGGGCCACATCAGGGTTGCAAACCCTCTAATCATTTTAGTTGCCCTTCTCTGAACCTTTTCTAATGCCAGTATATGGGGTTTTTTGAGGTGAGGAGACCACATTTGTATGCAGTATTCAAGATGTGGATGCACCATGGATTTATAGAAGGGCAGTAAGATATTGTAAAGGGAATGAGAGGTGCAGCTGGGGCCAGATCCTGAGAATCTTAACTCCCAATCTCTTCCAGAAAAGGGACTTAGGGAAGACCAGAAATCCCTTCCAGAAAATGGGACCAGGGAACTGGAGAGCGTCACTAGCCCATCTGCAGTGTCGCTCAGCATCAGGTTCTAGAAGTGTTTAACATCCGAGCAGAGATTTATCTCCCAGACTGTCCCTGTGTGTCTCTCTCTAATCCTTAAATATCGCTGGTTAGTATACTAAACGTCTCTTAATAGGAGCGCCATAAATGTTGTCACGGATACAGGAGGGAGAGTGATGGAGGGATTCAGAATCATGAAGCGTGGCGTTAAGAAGGATCTGTTGCTCGCCCGCTCGCCCAGCCTCGGGCTGCCAGGTTTGGGAGAGCGCGGTGGCGACCGCTCGTTAGAATGGATTGGCAGCGCAGGCACAGCCAAGAAACTAGGGGTTACAGCTTTACACACCCTGTAATTAATCTGCGGGATTCACTCCTACGAGGACCGGAGTTGAGCGATTTCGAGGACTTTAGCATGGGTCTGGAGTGATGGAGACAGGGCTAATCAGTACCGTTCTTGCTGAAAGGAGAGAGTTACTGGCGGAAAGGCTGGGTTGGGGAGGGGGGGGAGACAGGCTTCATGCTTCTGGACATGGGTTTAATGCTTGTGTGTTTGTAGTTAGAGGTCAGGGGGGAAGTTCCCCACTTTGCCCCATACTGCTGCTAAGCTGGGCTGATTGGGAAAGTGGCAGCAGCTGGGCCATGCCCCAATCAGGCCACAGCTGACCTGTAGAAAAAGGCTGTGAGCTAGAAGCCCGGAGAGAGTGTCTCCTCCTCTAGCTTTGGAGACAGACTGGCTTGGCTGCTGGGGATTTTAAGACGGTACTTGGAGTGGAGCAGGGCTGGGGGCAAAGGCCAGAGGAGCTGGGGAGCTCCAGGCTGCATGGCCTAGTCTGAGGCTTAGAAGGGCTACTAGGGTTGCAGGGGGCAGCCCACGGGAGGCAGAGGTAGCAGGCTAAACCCTCCTCGCCTATGATGACTGGCTTCTAGAGACTGCAGTCAGCCCCAGTGAACGGGGGCTAGATGGTGACTGGCAGTAGCCCATAGGCTGAAGCAAGGTGGGGATAGTGCCCCGGGAGGGGAGACCCAGAGGCAGACTGTGGGGGTACTACAGGGGTGCAGCACCCCAGGAAAGAGGGCACCGGGGTCTGGGAGGGACACGGGGCCAGTGGCAAGTGGGACACCGGCCTGTGGAGGGCACTCCAGAACTGGAAGAGCAGATTCCCTGGGCGATCGGGGTGAGTTGCCGCACGCTTACAGGAAGAGAGGGTATTGCCCTCCTCAGAGGCATTCGCTGTCGGTCAGCGCATGAGGCCGGGTTCTGGTCCTAGTAGCTAGCGGGATTAGAGGAGAAGCAGCCGGGGCGATGTGAGGCTGGGACTGGGGAGACTCCGAGACAGACTTCCTCTTCTCATCTCAGCCGAGTTACTTAGGGCTTGTTTTCGCTACTGCTCCCCTGTGTTTCTTACCGTGGTGGAAGTAGTGTCCTGTGGGGGAAAGCAGCAACTAGCAGGCTCTTTAGCTTCTCAGCACGGTAACCTCGGCGAGAGCAGCCCTCAGTTAGGGTACGGCACTGACCCCGGTGAATTTACTATGTGCGTTGGCCTCACTGCGGTTTTTACCTCAGGAGAGCTCGCAGGTGTTAGTGACCCTAAGGTAACCAGCGTCGTTCCTATTAGGGGGGCGGACAAACCTCGCCTCTCCCTGGGCAGGAAGAAAAGCCCCTGGTGCCAAGTCTCAGAGCCCACCCGGTTCAATTGACTCCAGCTCCAGGATGAACAAGAGCAGTGTAGAAGCTCGGGCTCTAAAACCCAGCCGGAGGGGAGGGGCTCAGACCCTGCGTTCCCGCCCAACCCAAATGTCTCCACTGCTGTTGGTAGCCCAGGAGCTTAGAGTCCCGGAAGCCCAAGTCAACTGACCCCCTGCCCCCGCAACTCTGAGCCTCTTTGCAGTGTAGATGGGCCCACAGTTCCCCAGCTGGGGTTAGAGAATAGCAGATCCCCATCTGAGGGGGGTTGTGAGGTTAAACCCATTGAAGGGGTGTGTGTGTGTGTGTGTGTTTGTGCACGCGCAGCGTTGAGTTTCTTGTCTGACTGAGCACTGACTACGAGCAGGGTGGCTGTACCACCATGGTGCCAGGCCTATTTCCAGAGATACGGGTGACAGATCCCCACAGAAGCATCAGTGTGTGTTGTCACTGCCTTGCGATGCAACCGTACCTTCTGTCGGTGCATGGGCCGGGGTGGTTGGACATACGGGGCAGCTCTTAACGTTGTTACCAGGAGAACACTCAGAGCACTTCACTCAGCCGAGTCCCTAGCATTCTCTCCATTTTACAAATGGGGAAACTGAGGCACCGAGCAATACTACCTGTCTACTGGATATAAGCACTTAAAAGGCACTACTAGTTGGGCAACCCAAACCCGGAGGCATTCAAAATCAGCAGTCCCTTTTGGAAAAGGTGGCCAGAGACCCATAGCGAATTCCTGGCAGAGTCGGGGCCTAGAACCCAAATCCGCTGGCTCTCAGGGTATCTGATAAATCAAAGCAATGCATCCACTGAATCATATTGCACATTAAATGCTGGCGCAATGCGATGAGGTGAACTGTGTCTCCTTCGCAACTTTCTAGCTACTTCAGACCCACAGCCCTGGGACACAGTGTGACCCTTAATCCCAGGACCTGAGCATCTCCAGAGTTTGATGGTTTGACAAGCAGGGAGGAGGGTGGACGTGATCTCAAGAGTTCACTGCAGAGAGGAAAGCTGATCTGAAGGGGGATACTGGGAGCTGTGACCTGAGATGAGAAGCGGGAGGGGAGATGACACCTAGGGCCTGGGAAGTGAACAAAGAAAGGGAGGAAGACGGCTGCAGGGTTTTGAGAGTGGTAGAAGCTGGCTGGGGAAGAGGAGGGAGCCTGGATTTGGGGTCTTATCTTTCTGCCTCCCAGAAGGGCCTGACTAAGGGGTCCTGTTTGTACTGACAAGCTCTGAGTTGGATTGTGTTCCTGTCATCTCAAATAAACCTTCTGATCTACTGGCTGGCTAAGAATCACTGTGAATCCCAGGAAGTGGGGGGTGTGGGAACTGGACTCCCCCCACCGCCTGTGACAGATGGCAGCAACAGCAGGAGCCGCAATGGCGAGGAAAGCCAGCCGAGGCTAGTGTGAGCGCAGAGCTTTGAAGTCCTGAGAGCCGGGCAGTGGTTTTCAATGGCCTCAGGTCATTGAAAGCTGGGTCACTGTTAAGAGTCTTGAAAAACCCCCAGGCACTCGAGAGCGTTTGGAAAAGCAAGGAGATCTCCGGTGTAAGGCGCGCTCTGGCAAAGCACTGGGATGGGAGTCTCGGGAGCCTCTGGATTTTTTTCCATCCCTGAGCAGATTGCTTGTTTGATCTGCAAGATTTCGCTGTCAGGGCCAATTAGAAGCAGCTGGTTAACACAGGCCTGTCTGCTCCCCTACCCCCACTCCCCAGCTTCACCACTCTTCTTCCCTGCATCCCCCTGGCTGGCAGGAAGGTATGGTTGCAGCACTCAGAAGAGGAAAGCTCCTGTCTGCAGTCCCCGGGCACTGATAAATTTCAAAAGGCAGGTTTTTGTTTGTTTCATTGAGTGTTTTGTTAACCCCTTCGGCATCTCCGTGGTTGGAAGGCTTTGTGGGTTGACTCCTGTCCCCCGTTTACATTATGCCTCCATTTCCCTTACTTGGTTTTTTTTCCTTCAGCAATGCATTTTAATCCACATCTTGTGACAGCGGTGTCTGCAGGTGAGAGTAGTCCCTCTCTTGACTAGGTCCTTGGAGACCACATGGTAGGTCTCTCCCCTGGCTCTGTCCTGGTGAGGATGCTCCTTTATGAGACTGCCTGGGTGTTATTCATTGGGTTGCTGTCCGTTTCATTTTGTAACACTGGAATATGCAACCTGGGGAACTCACTGCTGCATGAGATGAGCAAGCTAAGATTCAAGACCAAGTGGAACAGAATCTGAGATCTCATCAGGGAAGAGAAAACAGAAAGGTGCTCTCATTCCTTTTGCTTTCATGGCACAAGTTGCCAAAGGAGGTCAGGAAGAATGGCATTGTGTCTTGCAATTAGGTGTGCTGTTAATACCTTTCTCTGCAGCAGACTGCACTGGTCATTACCAGAGGCAGGGCACCAGCCCAGGTAAACAAATAGCATATTCTGATTTATCTGGCTGTGGGATCAGATGGATGATCAGTCTGCTCAGAAGTAACTGTTCCTGATGGGCATTTCAGTCAGAAAAGCCAGGTGGGAAAGTTGAGGGGACTTGGGAGGCTCCAAATAGCTGGATGTGAACAGCTGATTTGGAATCCTGCCCAAGAATTGCTTCTGCCTATTCTCCATTGTTATCTCCCAAGGAATCCAGAGCTGCCATGGAGCAGAGATCCTGCCCCAGTGATGGACAGAGCGCAGATCTGTGCTGTCTTTGCACAGCCATGGGCCAGGCTAGTGCAGGGTGAATGTGATCGTTGGGGAGGGCGGAGATACAGGCCGGGCTGCTCACCTGCATTTTGAGAGCGCTGCCCACAGAGTCACTCCATCTGAGCTGCTCTCGCTGCCTGCTCCTCGCCTCAGAGAAGCAAGGAGTGAGGGAGAAATGTGGCGGGAGAGGACCTGAGAGGACTGTAGCTGCAGAGTGGGGAGAGATCATGAGACACAGGAAGTTTAGTCCTCACTTGTGGCCCGCTCCACACCTCCAGCTTTCTGAGCCTGGACGGATTCTGAGGAGAGGTTTGCCTGCTAGACCTGGGCACTGTGAATAGCTTGGCCACTGGGACCTAGTCTCAACATCCAGACTCCTGTTGTGACCTGGAACAAATGTGAACACCTGGTCCGTCCCCTTCCCTGGGGATGAGCCAGGCTGGGTGGGAGAGCAGCTGTGTGTTCCCTAGATCACCTAGGAGCAGGTGCGGCTTGGGCATTAGCCAGTCTCTGCTGTACCCTCGCCCCAGCAGTGCCCCCGGGACTCCAGATCTTCTAGCAGCACCGCACCAGGCACGGCCCAATCACCTGGGCTGCCCTGCTGCTCTCTTCTCTCTGCTATCCAGCCTTCCCACGCCTGAACGGGAAGAGGTGGGACAGGTCCATCTCTCCCTAGAAAGCAGGCAGCCCCCGCCCAGCAGCTGAGCCTCCTGTTGCTGCTGTCACCAAAACGTCTGGATACCTTTATAAGCACCTGCTCCGCGAGCCAGACGCAGGCTGTGTAACTAATATGGGGTCATGTGTCACCTTTCCAAGCGATCACCCTCAGGGACTGTCTGGGGGGATAATTAATCCTGAGCTTCAGCTTGAGAGAAGACGGTAGGTGTCATTCAGCCTGATCCTCCCACCCAATGTCTCCCCCATCTCACACTGGACTTGCTGGCCTTAAAGAGATAGCACCCCTTCTTTTATTTTTCTCCTTAGAACTGTCGGCATCAAGATATATCTGGGGGGCAGGGAAAGATGAACTGTCCAGGTTGCCGGGCAGTTCCAAACACTCCACATTGATCTCGTCAGCATTTCCGGTAAACCTCCCATTAATGTCAGTGGGAGCAAAGCAATGGCAAGTGCTTCTGAAATGCTACATGTGTAGCAGGAGCAGGTCTCGTTCTGCTTGCCCTGTTGTATGTCCATTGAACTCAGCGTTATAAAGAGGTGCAAGATCAGAATAAGACCCAATGACCCCATTCTTAGTATGGTGATTTACACACCAGGGACCTCATGCTCTTTAAGCAGGTGCAGCAGAAAACAATATCATTTTTTAAATAATTTTGGTGAAGGGGATCCGTGATGATTTTTCTATTTTTATTGATTTAAATGTTCACAGTTGCAGGAAATTGTGGCAAGTCTGACAATGGGGGAGATCTGATAATTTATTTTATGATAGTAGATGCTGAGATTCAAAAAATTAAAGTTTTCTAACCTCTAAAACTCAAATATTGGATGTCATGTGTCAAAATATACAAAGTAAACATCCCTAATTCGAACTTTAGTAAGTTCTCGAGCAGCATTTTTCTTTCTTTGCCTTTCTGTACATTTCAGTTATTTCTGATGGAAATAGATTTTTTTCTGGTTTGGGTATGTATGGTGAAATTGACATTTACTGACATTCCCTGATAAAAATCTAATCCTTCCAAGTCTTCCTATAAACTGGCCTCCATTTGCGCTACAGGGCTTGGCTCTTAAGCTGAAAGCAGTAACAGTCCCATGGCCTTGGTAAATGGGACATAAACAGGAACTTAGAACACATACATACAGATCGGGGGTTACACTTCCAACTTCTGTACCCATTTAAACTAGTGCAAAGAGGTGTAAAGCGCAGCATCACCAACTCTCATGATCTGATCACGAATCTTACGATACCTAGCGTTTTACTTACGATCCCAGCTCTGGGAGTCATGTGATTACATGAGCCTCTCAACTTTCAAGGGGGTGGAAAAAAGGAACTTGCTAGCCCTCCCGTTTGTGGAGAGACACTTGGAGCCAATCTCGTGATTTTGAGTGCCTGACTCGAGCTATTTTTTTTTGAACATTTAGTGTTGTTGATGTGAAAACATTAACCTCCCTGGAATGGGCGAGGGACAAATCATTGTTGATGATGATTATTTGCATGACCAGGCCCACATCGCGCAAGACACTGTACAAACATAAAATGAAAAGATGATGCTGCCTTAGAGCCTTGCAATCTAAAGATGCGACAAATGGGGGAGTACAAGGGAACAGTGAGACACTATTGGCCTGCGGGGTAGGCCGTAGTCTTTGCCCAGCAGCAGTCGTGTTTCACACCCCTGGCACTGGTGCAAATGACTCGCCGAGGGGCAGGACAGAGGGAAATCTGGCTCAAGATGTTTCCTTAAGGATGCGATCGTATCTGGAGGAGGAGGAGGGAGGGGAGTGAATAGAGAGCGGGCACGGGGAAGCCAGCCTGCATTTCCATCCCCGCTTGGGACCAGTTTTCCGACTCACTTAGGCCTGTGCCCGCTTCCCAGCCCTACTGTGGCTCACACTGTGTTTCTCTTCCTCCGTTCTTTCCCAGGCTACCTGACTGTCAGCATTGAGCCGCTCCCGCCTGTGGTGGTCGGGGATGCCGTGACTTTGAAATGTAACTTCAAGACGGACGGCAGGATGCGGGAGATAGTCTGGTACCGGGTAAGTGACCACCCGGTAACCCGTCTGGGACAGGGACAGGATCAGGCAGGTTGTTCTTCCAGCGTGCGCAGCTGAGGGATGTCAGAGGAAAACGTCAAGAGGTTTCTCGGTGATGGAAGCACCTCGTCCTATCTAAAAAGGGAAAGAGACAGGAGGCTTGGGTTGGCTTTTAAATGACCGGCAAAGTAGTAGTTGTGAGATCACCCCAGGGCCCTTCTGAGACTCGCTCCAGTCTTTCTGTGATGCTCCCTCGGTGGGTTTTGGCACTTGGCAATTGAACTAACTGGGCTTTGCAAAGAAAGGGAAGAAGTAGTGGCTGTTTACGTCCGCTGGCCATGGTGGTGTCTGGAAGGTTATTGCTAGAGACAGGCCCTGTGGTATCAGGGCTGGTTTGGAGCTGGAGAGAGGAGACTTCATTGCAAAGCCTGGAGCTGGCTCCCAGAGTTCAGGGGCTCTGGATCTAGGGGCCAACTGCAAAGCTCCGATTTGGATCGGAACTTTCCCAGTGTTTGGATCTGGGAATTTCCTTCCAGCCAGTCTGAAGTTCCCAATGTATACAAGCGTGGCCTTGCATTCCAGAAAAGTCTTAAACCCACCATTTCATGTTATGTCCACGCCGGGGCAGTCAGATGCCAGAGTATGCATCTCCCTGCCCTCTAAGGAGCTGGAAATGCATATCATAATGCCATATCAAGGCTAGACGCAATGCTAGTGGGGTCCGAGGCAGCTCAGAGCGACAGAGACAGACTTGCACTGTGCCCAGGGAACATGATACTACTGTCTTGTCGGGCCAAAGTGACCCCTCTGCACAAGCAGGCACCAGACTGTCTCCGGGACAGAACAGCCGGGTTGACGCTGGGCAGAATTATGGGTAAAGGCTGAAGTAGGTCTGAATTGGGAGCAAAAACGAATCTGTAACTCTACCCTGGCGAGCACCGGCCAGAGCGGGTCATTTGCGTTGTCGACGGCGCCACCTGTCTCGCTTTGCCTGTGTTTGGAGGGCAATCAAACTTGGTGTGTGTTTGACTTTCTCCCTGCGATCGGATGGGGTGACAGCAGACAGTAGAGCCTCTCTGGCTGGGGGATGGAACGGATGGCTCATGTAAGCATGCAAAGAGCTGTGCGTCGGCTCTATTAAAATATGACCGTTACAATACACTGACACGGCACAGCGTGTGTTAAGTGGACCGAGACGCAATCTCAGCCCCCTGTATTGTACAGGCTACTCATGTCTCTCAACCGGTTAGCACGTAGTCCTGGGAGGCTGTGCGTTAATGGGAGGGGCCTAGGAGAACCAGCCAGTTGTGCCAGCTGACGTCCATGGTGGTGGTTCTGTGGTGACACTGCCCAGCCCAGGTGTATGGAGGTGAAAGGCAGGGTGCACTAGCCCTGGTGCTCCCTAGTTCCCCAGGCACTTAACACACCCGTTTAGGTTCGCCCGTGGGGCAGCAACATTAGCTTCAGTAGAGCCCCACAGTCCTTTATTCCCCAGAAGCTTTTCCCTAATGTGCATCCCTCGCTTCCCTGGCTGCTGTCGTCAAAGAGCCCACGGTGGCGCTGCGTGAGGAAATCAGTCAGACAAGGATTTTCAGAGGTGCAGAGGAGATGGGGATAGGATTGCTGGTCTGGATTTTGCATTCTGGCTGGGAGGATCCAGAGACTTGAGCAGGAACCACTGGAACAGACCCTGCCTTGTTCCTTCAAGGTCTGGGAAGCTATTCTCCCTTTTCCAGCATTGTTTGCATAGATACGCTATACAGTGGAGAGAGAATCCATCAATCTGTGTGTGTGTGTGAGAGAGAGAAATCCACCTGTGGGCGTGAGAGCATGGATCAGATATGTGGATGTGCTACTTGTGGGGGAATTCTGTGCCACTGTGCTTGCCCAGAATTCATGTCCCCTGCAGATTTCTTTGCTTCCCTACAGCAAAATGACTTTCAGAGGTGAAGGCAAAGGGAAGCCACAAGAGCGATCATGCAGCCCTCCACAGCAGTATGTTTTGGGTGCCAGGGCAGCCAAAAGAGAGGTAAATCACTGTGGGGCAGAGGGCAGTACTGGACAAGACCCCAGCTGGTGGCTCCTATCCTGCACCAGCCTCATCTGCTAGTCTGGCTAGGCTGGAGAGGACGAGACTCTTCTTCCCCTGCACAATGGTACAAAAGGCGCTCAGGAGTAACGTGCTGATGATTCATGCGTATGGGGGAGAGTGTGATCTGTGTGTGTGCGCGCACGTGCTCCTTGTGCATGACTGTGGGTGTGCAAGTGGGTGTCATCTGTTTGTGTATGGACATGTGGGATCTGAGAGTGTACATTTGTGAGAAAAGCATGTGTGATATTTGTGTTTATGCACAGGTGTGCGGTCTGGGTGTGCGAGATCCATAATTGTTTGTCTGAGAGATCCGTGTATGTATAATCTACATCGATACACTTGTGATCCATGTGGGTGGATGTGTGCACCTGTTTGCCTCTGTGTGTGTGTGTGTGTGAGAGAGAGAGAGAGAGAGAGAGAGAGAGAGAGGTCTGTGTCTCAGATAAAGACCATTGCTTATTAGCAAACTGTCTGAGCTCATTTAGCTCCAGGTCACTTGGACAGCAGAAAAGCCAAAAGGTCTGTTTATATTGCAGAAATGTATTAAACCTCTTCAGAGCATCATGGGAATTTATCTCCATCTGGCAATTTTGTCTGTCTTTTTCCACACCTCACGAACTGCCCTCTGTATTTTAACGGCTGCTGTCCTGGAGTCACAGCAAGCCAGGTGTCTCTGGAACGCAGAGAGATCTCTAAGCTGTGATCAACACCGTTGTGTCCCAGCACCCCCCACTCCTCAGTGCTCCAGCCCCACGTGGGTGTGCGTATGTGTGTGAATGTGCCATCGCACGCGTGTCTGACGCGGACCCCACGATTGGCACAGGGAAGCAACCCACGCAGACTTATCCTGTTGTGCTCTGTGTTTGAGAGCTAGTGTAATGCGCAGCACTGGAGGAGATACACGTGAAATACGAGGGGTTTGCTTTCCACGGGGTATGTGAGGCACCAGGGCTTAGCACCAGGCACCCAAGATGGGATGGCGAAGAATATTTCACCAGCCCCCAAGCTGAAGAGAAATGGGGCTGGAGAGTGGATACTGCTCCAAATAGCTGATTGTGGCAGTCATTTTTTCACCTTGGCCTCCTGGGACACAGACTCGGAGCAGTGGGTTCAATGTCCATTCCAAACCCACCTTAGTATGAAAAGCCGAAGGCTTCTTTTGACCTTTCTGGGCTCTGCCATTAACACCGTATCCCAGGGGCCGTGACCACTAACGCCATCTCCTCGGGCACTCTGCCATGAGCACAGTATCCTCTACCCCAGCAGGAGGAGTGATATCAGGGACTGATCGTTATTGGGCTTTGTTATTACTATTCATCTGTGTGATGATTGCACTTCCACACAACACGAATCAGGACCCCATTGCCTCAGGTGCTGTACATACCTGTACCCTGCTGAACTCTGCCATCAACTTCATATCCCCTCAGACAGCCGAGGCTGGTACAGTCTGAGCCAGTTGCTATCCCTTAGGATAACAGGGTCTAATACCATGGCCTCGGACAGACACCCTGCATGCAGAAAGGCCCCTACTGATGGTACTCAGTCTGCTGGTCTCCTGAACTCTTGTTTGGCTGGTCACAGAATTGTAGGACTGGAAGGGACCTCACAAGGTCATCTAGTCCAGTCCCCTGCACTCATGGCAGGACTAAGTATTATCTAGACCATCCCTGACAGGTGTTTGTCCAGCTCTTAAAACCCCCCAATGACTGAGATTCCAGAACCTCCCTGAGCAATTTATTCCAGTGCTTCACCACCCTGACAGGAAGTTTTTCCTAATGTCCAACCTAAACCTCCCTTGCTGCAATTTATGCCCATTGCTTCTCGTCCTATCCCAGAGGTTAAGGAGAACAATTTTTTTCCCTCCTTCTTGAAACAACCTTTTACGTGCTTGAAAACTGTTCTCATGTCCGTCCGTCTCCCCCACCCGTCTTCTCTCCTCCACGCTAAACGAACTCAGTTTTTCCAATCTTCCCTCATAGGTCATGTTTTCTAGACCCTTAATCATTTTTGTTGCTCTTTTCTGGATTTTCTCCAGTTTGTTCTCATCTTTCCAGAAAGGTAGTGTCCAGAACTGGACACAATACTCCAGTTGAGGCCCAGTCAGCGCGGAGTGGAGCAGAAGAATTTCTTCTCGCATCTTCCTTGCAGCGTTCCTTCTAATATGTCCTAGAATGACATTTGCTTTTGTTTGCAGCTGTCTCACACCCTGTGCAGCACATGCCTGTGCGTTGATTCAGCTAATCTGCGACTCCCCTTCCCCTCGGCACTGGCCCTCGTTCATTCCTACTCCTGGCTGCTTCTGTAATCTCCTCTCTATCCTCGTGACGTGGGAGAGGACCAGGCCGAATCAGTGACCCCGAGTTGACTGTGTCGAAGAAGTTCCTAAGCATCGGAGCCACAGCTGAGTTTGCTGTTCAGCGTGAGGACGCAAAGATTATTGTCTCCAAATTCAGTCCGGGCCGGTCTGTCTCAGGTAGCTAAATTTAGCCCTGGAAGTGTGATTTCTAGCCGTCTCTGTCTGACTTAAGCCCTGCTGTGTTTAACTGAGAAGGGCCGTGTGTTTTCCTCGCCGTGGAAAGATGAAAGGTGAACGTGCGCTCCGCTGAAAGGGAGCTGCAACGGCCGTCGCATTCTGAAACTAAATCGAAGCAGGAGGATTTTTCGCCTTCCTGGCTTCTCCCCAGTTTATTGCGCCATGGCCTGTGTTCTGTTCCAGCCAGGCCCAGTGATATGATGGGAATCTTTCCAATGATGTCAGGGAACGTTGGATCATGACCTTGGAGAGCAGGTGTGAGCCGGGGGCGGGGGGATCAGGTTTCTTATTAGCGAATTGAATGCCGATGAAAGATTGAAAAGCCACATCCTTGATTTATCCACAGAACAGGGACAGCACGAGCAGTCGCGACGCGCTCCCCCTCTGCCCCTACGCCAATGTGCTGGGAGCCCGATCTACAGGGACCACTTGGCAAAGGCAGAGATGGTTTCCCAGGTGTGCGTGGAGGCAGTGGATTTACACCAGCTAAGGATCTGGCCCTACAGATCTTTAACCCAATCTCTAGCTTAATTTCTGATGGTCCATTTACTGCAGTCCAGACACCCAGCAACGTAGGCGCGACCCCCTCCCCTACTTTTCTCTTCTTTTGTTCCCTTCTTTCCGTGGAGGATGCTGAAAGCTCCAGTCAGTCTCCTACTCACTTAAAAATGAATGATGCTCTGGAGTGAGCTGGCGCAGAGATGCAGGGGCTGTGGAGTTAGATTTACACAATTTGTAAATCATTCTGACAAGGCTTTTCTGCAAGATGCTGGCACCAGTTGTGCAGGGCAGCTTTGTCACTGGTTTGGTTTGTCTTAAAGACACGAGACGGGCCCTTCCTCATGGCAGCCCAGGTTCACACCAGCCTAGAATCAGGCCCATTGCTGTGTCTCTCACCAATCAGACAAGGTTTGCGTTGCTTTCACCAGATCAGAGTGGCCCGGAAACAAACTGTTTTCCTGCTTTCCAAGCATTTTGCATGGGTCAAAGATACCAGCATGGGTTTCTCCTTCTCCCTGGCTGCCACAAAGATTAAGGGACATGCCCAAAGCCATAAAAGAGCAAGTGCCAAGATTAGAACTCCGAGCCACCTTGTTCACTGCACTTGACAGAGCTGCCCGCCGTACTTCTCTGCCACCTGGCAGGAAAGGTAGGTGGGGTAGGACATGCTCTAAAGGCATCCCATTGTCAAGAAGGCACACATTTGATTTTAAACGTGTGCTGAAGTCCCACTGAAGTCAGCAAGACTGGAGCATGTGTCTAAGTACTCGCCATGAGCTGCCTCTTGTGTATCACACCCACGTGATCCATGGCTCCGTAAGGGGGCTGAAAAGATCCTATGCAACGAAGTGGATAAGGCTCTCTAAGGGGACGTCTACATTGCACCCTAAGTCTGGGTCTGTGGAACCCCAGCTCGTAGACTCTGTGTTTTCAGGGGCAGCTCCGCCCTTGAGCATCCACACTGCGGGGTAAACCTGGGTTCACAATTGCCAGCCTCGGGGCTCGAAGCCGCGCTAACATCCTCACGTCACCATGCAGCCTTTCTGCCTCGGTCTCTGGCTTGACCTGTGTCCACACTGCAAAATGACAGGGCTTGGACTCGGGCTTGGACCCACCCCCTGACCAGACCTTAGGCTCTGGTTCCTGAGCGTTTGCTGACACGAGTCAGACTGATTTGTGTGTGGACAGAAGTGGGGCTTGAGCTCAGACCTGAGTGGGAATCTGGGTTTAGTGTGCAGTGTAGACATAACCCGAGTTACCATAAACAGGTGACAGACTCGAGGATTCTGCTTTGATTGGCCTTTTCTCTGAGCTAGGAAAAAGCATCGCAAGGGAGCTTTGGAGGCCCAGGGATGCTCTTCACGCCCAGTATTTAAAATGACGGGTGGGAGACGCGTGAGCAGCAGCTGCCACCCGGAAAAAGGGGGAACGTTCAGCGATAAAAATAAAAGCCGGGTTATTTCCTTCCATCTCCTCTCTCGCTGGCTGTTCAAAATGAAGAGTGTAATTTGCTTGGCCGCCCCAGCACATCATCTTATCTCCAAGGGCTGGAACGCGTCTCTGAATGGGGAGGATTATGCAAATGAGAAATCAGCTTTGGAGAAAGTGGGCTAATCCAATATTACAGAGCTGGGCTGCGCCTGAGCGGAAAAGGGAAACCAAATGACAAAAAGAGACCGGAGCGAGGGCGAGAACTCACCCAGGGCTAACCCCCCACCCGCCACCTTGTGCAAAAGGCCAGAACTGAATCACCGCTTAAGCCCACAAGCAATGCAGAGGTCTTGGGCTACACCCCCGGCACAAGGTGAATGTCACCCAAATGGGGTGGACGTGGTGGAATAACGGGGAATGCGTGGCCAACCGGACTTTTCTAATCCCCTAATTCTGAGCCCCGTCTACGCTCCATGCTAGGCAATAGCTCCCGGCACAGGGCTGCTCCGTAGCAATCCGCTGCAGAAAGGGATTGCAGCCAGCCACTATCCCCAGTGCAGGTGGGTCCCATCGTCTCTCACTGATTGAGAAGAGTCCTCAGATAGTGGCTGTGGGGGAGAGGGGGGGTGTTTACTGCCCTCCGTGTGAGATTCCCCCTGCAGTTGTCTATATATTTACAGAACAGGCTCTGCTGACAAATGTACCTTTGGACGGCCATAACTGAGCTGAAAATGGGTGCGTTTAATGCCAGTTTTAAATGTGTCTGTTTTTGAAGAGTCGCAGCTAGAGCGGGGCTGAATCTGAGCACAGATCAGCGTGAATTCAGCTGCACGGCAATGCTGTGGGCTGTTCAGTGGAGGCGACTTCCCCCCACCACCCGCCCAAAAGGAGGCTGCGTTCCAGGGGCCGATAGCGTTTTCAACTTGGGATGAAAGGTGCTCCAGAAGGGCAAGACAGAGCTATGTTACGATCGAAGGCTATTCGCCATGCTTTGAAATCTCTCAAGATTTATAAGGACCCACTCCCACTCTAACAATGTACTGTAGATCAGTGCAAATGGTCTTACACACATACACAAAAGCCAGTGACTATATCTATGAAAAAGGATGGGGAAATATCTTTGTACCAAACAGAACCATATACTGGGTAAAGAATAGCTTAAAGGTACAGAGCCCATTATTAGCAACACTTTGAACAATAAGGAGATATCCAGGAAAAAAACCCTACAGGAAAAACTCCTATTTCATCAGATGTCACCAGCCCAATTAGCCGTCTCTGTCCCCCGCCCTTCCTTTACCCAGCAAACATACAACTAAAGAGCTGGGTTTTCAGACCCAGGGAAATTTTAGATGGCCAAGCTTCCTCTGATGAAGCCGCTTCCCCCACTGTGTTTTTTGTGTTCAGTCAGAAACTCTGCGAAGTGCTACCTGCGGGAGTTGGAAGGATTCAAAGATTACACAACAGCTGCAAAGTTTCTCAAAAAGTGGGTCAGGAGATGAATTGCATCCAGATCTCAGCGCCCTTCCTAGTCTCTCTATTAGGAGCCATTTCACTTTGCCCTGAGCCAGTTTACCAGTAGGTGGTACCCAGGTTTAAGAGGGGAAGCTGCCCCAAATCTAAGCCATAATCAAGACTGTCCACTTTCAGTCTCCAATGGGGTAACAACATCCGGCTGCTAGGATGTATTTTCTTTGGACATTCCTGGTGGGCAGAGGATTTATTTGGTTTTGCAAGTATTCACTAGTGAAATCGTTTTCACAAGCAGTGGTGAATATCACTCTGGGCAACATTGTAGCAATTCTACTGTGGCCTTAGTGGTAAAAATGGAAGGAGAATTTGCATTCTAAGGAAAAAAGCTGGGGATATTTTACAAATGAACCATGGTGGAGATTTGCTCAGAAAAATGGTGTCATCGTCACATTGGGAAAAGGAAAGTGTGAGTGGGTAGTGCCGCAGTTTTCTGTTTGCAGAAGCTGATTTTCTGTTTTACCAAAAACTCAATCTGGGATTTTCATTTATGGGCCTTGAGACTTCTTTTTGGCTCCTAGTCTAGGATGTAGCATGTTCAGCAGTTGGCCAAATAGCTTCTGCCTACCTAGATCCCTTTGGAAATTACAGAGAATGCAGTTCCCTTCCTTCTCCTGTCTACAACAAATAGTTTCCAGTACCTTTTTAAAGAACCCTATTGGTGTTGTCCCTTGTGTATTTTCTAGGACTTTTACATAAGGGCAGGGTTTGGCAGTTACTGGATACATGCGCCTGCAGTCTCACCCTCAAGAACTGTTGCCTTTTCAGCTCTCAACAACCAGACAGACATGGGCTGTGTCAGTCCTTGGATGCTCCAACGTAGGCCTAGGTGCCGTGGTTTGGTTGACGGCACTCATCTCGCTGTCTGGACTGAGCCAAGAGGAAGTGGCCAGATCTGCATCTTAATCTGCTGTGGTCATTACAGATCACAGCGTTTCAGAAGAAGAGTGTAACCCCAATGTCCTGTTCAGACTCTACCTTGAAATCTGCCTACCGAAGGCCTAATCTTGTGAGGTACTGAGTACCTGCAACTCCCATTGGACTGACTTCTGCAGATAAGACTCCTGAACCCCTCCTGCAGCATCAGCTGACATGTTCTTTGCATCCTGTCTGAGGGTCCAACCCCATAAACACTCTCCTGATGAGTAAGTAGTAACTTGACTCACATGCGTAAGTATTTGCAGGTCTGGAGCCTTCAACTGTAGTGTGGTCCTTAAAGAGCTGTGATGTTTCACCCCAGAGCTGCTTGCACCGTCAGCGGTGGATGAAGCAATATTTGCCTATTGCTGTGGGTGCAACGGCCCTATAGAAATGTCAGAGAATGGACAGACAGAGCATCAAAGTTGGTAGGGCCCATTACATTCCTTTCTGCCCTTTGAAGCCAGAGTCCTGGCTTGCAAATCTGTTTGCAAAGTCCGTATAATTTTCTGAACTTGGAGAGAATGTAGGGCTGTGCCAACAATAGAGCTGAGATCAGAAGAGATCGTTATGGCACAGTACCAAGGGCTGGTGAGCCTGCAGCTGGGATATTTGGGAACCGTACTACAGAGAGGATAATGAAGAATCGGAAGAGGTGCAGAAGAGGGTAATTGGGCTGATAAAGAGTCTCAGGGGTTCGCATTACGAGGAGAGGAGAGGGTAATTAAGTTTACATTCATTAAAAAGAGGAGATTAAGATGGGACATGAATCAGCTGTAAAAAAAAATCCTGAGAACAATGGAGAAGGTGGATGGCATGGGTCGATTGCAGGAGGAAGACGGGCTCAGAAACAGGAGGGAGCGTGAATCAGGTCGGAGGTGGGACGGCGCGTGAAGGGAGCTCGGGGGCAGCATTCTGACACCCTCGGGGTAATTGCATCGTGAACTATACATCTCCCCAAAGGCTGCAACTGCAAACACACAGGAACCTACCACGGCAGAGGCCAACGCTAGGCACAAACAGAAGGTGCTGGTGCCTACAGATAAGCCTCGCTAGAACCGTTTCAGTCTGGAAGGAGGAAACAGGAGGCGTAGAGGGTGGGACTCAGAACAACTGACTCAACGCTACGGTTCCTTTAAAAACCATCATTCTGGGGGCTCAGGTCTCAGGAGTGACCCTACAGTAACAAAGCAGAAGGACTGCAGCCCAACACTCATAAACAACCCTATAATAACAGTGCAGAAGATGCAATATAGTCCCCAAGAACACCCCTGCAATAATAACCCAGTGGGTGCATTCTTGTGCAGCCCTACAATGACACACTGTAGGACATAGCTGAGACCCTACAATAACAAAACAGGGGACACAGTATTCATGCAATGCTGCGAAAACAAACATCACCATGCACGTGCTAAATTCTGTAGCAAAAGAGCAAGTGCAACCCATTGCTCTGGAGAGACCCTACAATAACAAACCCACGGCCATGTGCAACAGAGCAGAAAAAATCAGTCATCTGTAATGAACAGATTTCAATCTCAAGCTTCCAAAAATCCCTTCCCAGTCTCCCTTAAATACTCAGCAGTGCAAAGATTCCCTGAGCTAAGCAGAGCGGTTCAGCAGCAACCTTAGCTGACCCCCACAAGAGATGAGGGGGTTGGTAAAGGGAATGGCTGCATTCTCATCACAGCCATCTGCTTTTCCATGGGAATAGCTGGAACTGGATAGTCAGGGATTTTGGCAGGTGGATGCGACGGTGATACCTAATCCCTGAGGGCTGCCTCTGATCAGACCCTGACCAGACATTGCACCTTCAGTATTTTGACTCCCAATCCTGCGCTTTAGCCACTCGGTCATCCTTCTCCTTTAAACTGAGTTCACCCAGGCTATGAACCTAAAACCCTCACACTCTGAGATCCTCGTAGACGAACAAGCCAGATGGCTCCATACAATTTTTAAGTGTTTCTAGTTTTTCCCTTTCCGCCGCCTTATCTCTTGCCCCATAAATGTTCACCATAAAACAACAGCGACGGGACAGGGTGCATCTCGCCGCCGTGTTGTTCGTCTGAATCTGGACCCGGAGAGTCACGACAAGAAAGCCGTTTGGCATCAATGGCTCTCTGCAGCCCCCGAGTGGCTTTGGCTTAGGTGCTTGCAGATTTGTGCTGCCACACTGGTTATCATCCAGGGCAACTTTGGGCACCTGGGTCCCATTACCCAGCCCCCGAAAATTATTGTATTCTCCTGCAAATTGGGTTGGTGGAACTTGGCGTTGCCTCGTCGAAATCAGCTCCCAGGGCCAAGTGGGGATTCTAAGCACCCGCACCATGAGCACTAATTGGCCCCTTGTGAGGAGTGTCAGCAAAGAGGCCCTGTGCTGAGCAGACTGTGCGATTCTGTGGGTAGTGAGATGCCACTTGGCTGCTGGTGCCTCAGTTGATGCCGAAAGGGAACATGGGAGCTCAGTGCTAGTGACACCCGTTTGACTTGGGGAGTGGAAGGGGGGGCCTATGCCCGCGTGAGTGTGTGTTACAGTGAAAACTCTGTGCAGATCTGTAGAGGAAATGGGTCTGCCATAGGCTTAGCTAGAGACCTTCACTCAAGCCCTAGCAGCTCCAGATCCTCCGTTCAGTGCCTGATGCTCCAGCCAGGATAGATTTAGCAGGTGAGCACTGTTCAGCTGTGCCCTGTAGGGGCTGAATTCTAGACTCGAGCTGAACACATGGTGCATTCGGTGGAAGATGAATGTACCCCTTTCAGGCCAAGATTTGGCCCTGACTTAACTGAGAACCATGTAGCAAAGGCTGAGCTCCGGCTGCAGCAACAGTGCTATTTTTGAGAGGGGAAAATAAGCTGTCATCTTTCCTCTGTTATGCCCCACCTTCCTCCATCAGCCTCCTGCTGGCCACTACTGTTTGTAGAAGGCAGCGTTCACAGCAGCTCCAGATATCTCATTCCTTTCATCTGAGCGCCCGTGGTTCCCGTTTCGAGGCAGGAGGAGATGCTAATAAATCCCGAGCCAAGACAATGCATCTGGTTCCAGAGCATTTTGATCAATCAAAAGTTAAAGAAAAGAAAATCCATGCGGGTCCACTGGGGTGAATTGATCCCAGCACATCTCCGTCCATGTGACGGGGGATAAAACAACCATTCACATGGCCCGTTGGCTCCTGCTTGCATCCATTCGGGGGGGCAGCTGCAGGTTCAAAATATATCGGGCCAGCTGGTATGAACTGATGCAACTCTACCGATGTCAGCGGGACTCGGCCAGTGACGCCAGCTGAGAATTTGGCCCGACGCTTGCCACTTTGCCACTCTCCAGACCGGCCATACGTGAACGAGAGGCTCGGCCTTCACATGAAAAGCCAGTGCCATACGGATGCAAACTGACCGGTTAGGTAGCACACACAGAGGATGGGATTTAGAAACACTGAAACGAACTGAGCCACAGCAGAACCAGGGGCAGAGGTGGATAGACCTCAGCCTGACTAATGGTAACCTGGCTGGGTCTGGGAAGAGAGCTGAAGAAAGAAGAGATGGTAATATAAAGGACACAGTGACTTTCAAGGATCATCAACAGGTGCTGGAACCATTATACAATTTACAGCCTTTTATTACGGAGCGAAAACATGCCAGTCGCTCGAGATTTGCAACGTTGGATGGAAAGCCGTCCACTAAGCCCAGGGCCTGCTGTTTAGAAATGAGGGGTGGGGCCAGGGCTGGAAAGGTTGGCGCTACAGCACCCTGCTCCACAATTCAAGCTGAGTTGGAGAGCTTTGTTTCAGGCCTGTCTCTGTCAATAACACAAGGATAAAAACTATTTTGAGACGAAGAACTTTTGACTCCCCCTTAGAGTTGGAGTAATCAGACGTTTCCTTTCAGACAATGGGTCCCATTCTGTCCTCACTCCAGTTTTACATCAGAGTAACCCCACTCATTTCAGCAGTGTTCACTCCTGGTTTACAGCAGGGAAAGTGCCAGAGAATCGGGCCGTCTATTCTCTTTGGTCCATAATCTGTGAAATGTTGCAAAAAGCATTCTGATCTCCCTCCTGTACGCTCAGGACTTTCCACGTTCACACAGTTCCTTCCAGATCACTCGTCTCTTGGGCCCTCCTTGAGTTCAGCAGCTGTTGGATAATGGTATTTCCCAGGACTTCTACTGGCTGGACCTTTTAATTATATTCCAGTCTTATAAAGCCTCGTTCCCTTCTCGACCTCAGATGTGACCACGCTGCATGGGCATATAAAGATCTATATGCTGAAGGCTTGTATACTTCCATTAGCTTGGCCCCATGGTGTTGCCTGTGATTTTCAGTGGCTGACAAAACCCTCAATGGGCCCCCAGTTCTGGTGGATGTTCTGCTCTCCCTCCTTCTTCCTGTGATGGTCAATGGGGCCCTCAGTGATTGTCCTGACTCTCTGATGACCGATGAGCGTCTTGGCTCAGCGTCTTTTGCTGGCTTCCGAGAACAGATGGATATTTCTGCTTCTCTGCCTGGTCCACTGGTGTGTCTGATTCCGTGTCAGTCCTGACTCTCCATGGCAGGTGTTCTGCTGACTACCCCTTTGACTGAGTAGCTGATGGGGCTCTTGGTTTTCAAATTTCCACGTGCCTTGTGCATTAAGAAGTCTTATCCATCCCTACTGGGGGTCAGTTCCCCAGCCTCCTCCAGGCCCCACTCTCTCTTTGTGGGTAAGCAGTAGGCACACACCAACCCCCACTCTGCCGAGCTTCCCCCTGGAGTGCCCAGCCCCTGGTCCACCGGATGCTCACAGAATTCCCAGATTCTCTGCTCCGAAAGGAACAGTGCCCATCCTAGCTTACCAGTTACACCGTAGAACCTCTCTCGGCTCTGCTTAACACCCAGCACGTAGGGTTGGTTATCGTTAAAACAAGAAGTTTATTTAAGAATGAACTGAGTCCAGTAATTGCCAGCAGAAATACTGGAAACAAGAGGTCATAAAATAAAGTTGTCACTTGCATTCTAGAACCTAGACTTACTTAACTGGACAACTCCTCGTCTAATAAAAGTTAGCTCACCCCAAAGTCTTTCCTGCCACGCGTGGCTGTGGTCCTTTTATCATGAGGCAAACATGTCACCAGCTTACTTTTTAGGTGAAGGATGCAGACTCAGACCCTGTCCCTACAGTTACAGTCCAAAAATCCATCGTTGTCGCTTGCAGATGGGAGCAGGACTTATTGGTTTATTTCTTCCTGTAAATTCCCTCTCTTGAAGATTTCACAAGCCCTTCATGGGCTCAGACGGTACATGGGCATCCGTTGTAAACCCTACAATTTACATGTAGCCAGATAGAAAGATAAACCTCTCTTGCATCTGAAAGAAACATGCTCGTAACCGTCAGGGGCCCAGCCACTAGTCATGGAACTTAGGTTTATAGGCTGGAAATTACATTCCTAACTCCTTACCTATTATCCACACTTGCAGTTCTGATGCTGAGCAGTGACACACAGGCTTTGGTGAACTAGTAATAAGATACCAGACCCAGGGGATCCCAGTAACCCTTATGCACCCCGGTGCCCTCTGGCAATTGTCCCCAAGAGGTCCCTGGCTCACAAGAACCACGTCCTGATATTTTGTAGCTGGTGAACCTCTGTGGCTTTTTCTCATTTTCAGGGCCGTTGGGTGACTCACGGAGCATGCGAGTCGGTGCGCTCCCCTGCCCTCTTTGCAGATCTAAATCCAAATCATGACTTCCAGAACAAGCAATACGGAGTTTCTTGGTCTGTACTTGTCCAAATCCCCAGAACGGTTACACAGTTTGGCGTGACTAGCGGACTGCGCTCAGGAGGGGCCCAGGACATGAACAGCTAAAAGTATTGATACGATAAAAGAAAAACCAGCTCTGTCATGTCGGATCTAAAGATCAAGAATGTTCCTGTTCTGATACTCCCTACCAGGCTCTGAGCTATTAACTAGGACCCCAAATCTGCCGATTCCCCAGTGGGGTTGATTTCAGTGGGATTTCATAGGGCAATTGGACACTGATTTCAGCAGGACTCCTTGTGGGCATAAGATCAAATTGTGGGATTCTCCCCAGGACTGGGCCGACTTGCAGAGAATGAGCCAGGGAGCAAGCAGCCTGAAATCGACTCTGTGCTCTTTTTTAGAAACACTTGTGGGGTCATTGGAGGGTGCGGGGGGGGGGGGGTGGAACAAACGCGGGCCAAACAGAGCAGGGGTGGAATTAGCTTCCGTGATGCACAGCGAGCAGCTGTAAGAGCTGGCAGCGGTAACAGAAACCACATTCTGCAGCATCTCTTTAAGGATCGGCTCAACCAATGCACGTTTCTTTAGATTTAGTTCTTTGTCATTTAGATAAAACGACCCCATCCACCACACGTGTAAAATCCCAGTAATCTAGGTCTCCTCCTGCACTACATGCCCTGTAATAATCCTGCTCTTCCTCTCTCTCTGTGCTGGACTCTCTGTCCCGAGAGCCCGTGAGTTACATGGCTGCTAAGCCTTCCCCTGCGCTCCTCTGCACCACAGTCCTGCACTCAAGTATCCTTCTAGCTCTTAGCTCCTCTTTTTCAGTCACTCACGTGGGCCTTAGGCACAAGCAAATGGGATCCTCTGACCCTGGCTTCTGTGACGTTTTACTGACCGTGCAAGCAAATAAAGGTCTCCCTGGCTCTGTTGCCCTAGGGACATGGTCAGCAAGAGGTGCCAGCACAAGGAAAACCTGAAGGCTCTTTTCCCTCCTCCACGTTGGCTTCTTTTTCTCCCTGCTCCAGGATCTATCCAAAGCTCCTCAATTTGCTGGCCTATTGTATTGTGTCCATACAAGCCAGGACACCCCTCCCTCTCTTCTCAGTGGGCTTTTCCTGGAAGCCAGGCAGCTTAAGGGCTTGAAGGGAGTGCGGCTGCAGGAAGTTCCATGCAGTTGGGAGTCGAAAATAAGGCAGATTTCTGGCCCAATGATTTTACGTTCCAAAGGCGGTGGGAGGTGTGGGGGAGAGAGATTGGACCAGAACACAAAGGGATTCAGAGTGGGATTTATGTGGAGGATTTCTGGAGCGCTGATAGAGCCCGGTGATGTGTATTGTAGAAATACCTAAGAGAGGTAAATGGAGCCTGCCGTGAATCCTGGCTGGACGGCATTTTGGTCTCATTTCTCCTCCCCGGGCCCTCAACGTCTCAATCCAGCCTTAAAGAACCTGACCCAGAGTCAAATTCTCAAAGTGGTGCATGCAACGCCCTCCTTTTTGCTCCTCCTTGGCTAGCAAACAGACCCGCTCCTTTTCTTGGAGCAAGCTGGGCGGCCATTTTGGAAAATTGGGAAATGGCTCCCAAGCGGCTGCAGCCGTGTGGGGCCGACAGCCGAGGTGGAGGAACCGATGCAACTGGACAAACGATGGTGGTCCTGGGAGAAGTAGGAGCTGGGACTGCTCCTCTTACAGGACTGCAGACTCAAGCAGTGAGCTCAGTGGAAGAAGGAGTTTGTGAGCGTTTAAAACCAGCGATGAGTCCAAAGCTGCTTCAGAGAAGTTTGGTCCCAGATCCAGGTCTGAACTTAGCCACTGGCCTATTCCTCCCTAAGGAGCTGACCTGAAAGCTCAGGTCCGAGTGATCTTGATCCAAACTTCATGGCTCGGCTTCGTCTCTAGATAACCAGAAGAATTGTTAATCAGCATGTTGGGTGCTTTCTCATTGTTTGCCACAAAGTTAATAATAATTAACCCTTTAAATTAGCTAAATCCCTGTAGTGCTTAAGTCTCAAAGCCTTCAAGTGAGCTGTGCATTACCACCCCCGTTGGACAGATAGGGACAAGAAGCCAGGTTGACTTGCCCAACGCCACGCGGCAGAGTGGGGATTAGGATGCAGGATTATGCGGCTTCTCGCTCGGTGTTCAGTTCGCTGGCCCAGGCTGAAGTGAAAGCTCTGCTCCAAAGGGAGCTGAGTCAGCCTTGTCGGAGCTGCTGTTCCTCTCCATTCTCTTTTCTTTCTTTAACCTGCTACTGCTCACAAATGAGTGCTGAAATCATGCCCAAAGTGTCCAGAGCCAGATCTCAGGATCAACTGAGACCTGTTTGGCACAGGACCTATGGGAGGGGGACTCCCCCCTTTATTCTCCCCCTTCCCAAGCCCAGTTTGGTCCTCAGCACAATTTAGAGCAGCCACAAGGCTGCTCTAACTTTCTCCTGATTGAAATGGTCTCTAAAGCTACACCCCTTCCCACCTTCCCTTGGCCTTGTCCCCGAAACAAGGGTGAAAAAAGGGTGATGGAGAGCTGGCTACCTGGGGGTTCCTAGGAAGCTGGTTAAGCCAGTATTGTGGCCCCGTTTTGCCATTTTAGGGGCATAAAAGGGTTGTATCTGGTCCCTCATATTCTCCTGAGCCTGTATCTTGTTACCAATATAAGAAATGGAGGGAAGAGCTGGGGTGGAGGGGGAGCTTCCTATCTCTCCATCGGCCAGGTTTCCAAGCCACAAGGCAGCCATTTTCTCAGCTCCACTACCCGTACTTGCGATGTAGCTCAATGATATAAATATCTAGGACAATAGGAAGGTGAAAGGACACAATTCTTACCATTGGAAAATAATCCTCGGAGAGATGGTCCCCCAGAGAGATGGACCCCCAGAGGCACAGGTGGCTGCACATTGCCATGGAGACCTCTTCCCGGCACTGACCGCCCCAGCGGGTGGAAGTCGTGTTCATCCAATAAATCTCCCCGTGATAGATGATTTATACTTCGACTGCGCTTGTCAGTGGTGGCCACAGGCGGAATGGGAGCTGGATGCTGCTCCACAGGAGTGGCACCCTGGCTGCGTCCATGCGATAAAGAACAAAGGGAGCTCGCAGCTGGTGTACTCAGTCATTAAAGGGCTTTTCCACGGGCAGTAGCCGAAGTCGCGGGGATATGGGTGGGAGCGACATAGGGCAAAGGATAGACCCACCTTGCACTTGGCCCTCTTCACTCCATCCCTGCTTGACTGGGCCCTGCTTAAAGCACCAGTGCATGCAACCCTGACTCGCAGTCTGTTCTTCTCTGCACTGAGCACAATACTAGGGCGTGCAACGATGCCTGGGGCTCACACTGTATTCTGGGGCTGGTGTGGTCTGAGATGTAGGTTAAAGCCTCTTCGGGGCTGCTTTAGCTTCTGCTTCCCATGGCAGGCTGTGGAAAGCAGAGAAACGCCACCCCCAAAGGTGTTCCAGCCAGGCCCCATTCCTACCTCCCCCTCACCCTACGCGTCACCAGGGGATGAGCAGCGCCAGCTCCAGCAGCTATACAATGGCAGGAGAGCTCCCCTACACAGGGCCTTCTCTCTCAGGGCCTGTTTCCGGACCCCTTTACATCACCAGGCCATAGTAGTCTTAGCAGAATAGAGGAACAAATCAGTGCTGAAGTCTCTGAAGTTCCTTGGAGAGCCATGTTAGGTGCATCTGTGCTGCCAGTGAAAGGTGGTGTGTGTAACTATAGGGGTGGCATGGGCTGCCGTATGGGCTAGCAACCCAAGGACATGCCCAGGCTCCTGAGCAGATTGGTACTTGGGCAGGTAGCCGATGCCACCACGTCTTTGCTACTGTTGTTACCTGTGCCAGCTAGATTAAAGCTACCTCAGGTATGCCTACCTTTGCTGCAATCAGACCTTCACGTGCCGTGTAGATACCCCTCCTTCTTCCCCTCCCCTCCCCAGGGCTGGACAGCTTGCCCCACCCATCCATTGGAGAGAGCTGCTTGATCTTGAGCGAGTCACTTAAGCCTCAGCTTCCCACGTGGAAATCATGCGTCTTCCTTCCTCTTTTTCCTTTGCCCTGCATGCTCTTTGGGGCAGGGACTGTCGATGTGCATACAGTGCTGGCCACCAATCTTGGCCAAAGCCTATAAGTGCTACTGTAATAATAACGAGGAGAGAACTCCCTAGGGAAGGGGTAGTGATGTGCACAGAGGGAGGAGAAGAAACATGAATTGTAGGAAAAGGGCCAGGGTCCTGGAATTTGGGGCATGGCCAGCAGAGAATGCTGGGAACGTGTATGGGGATGTGGGAATCCTGAGAGAAGGGCATGCCCACTTTTTGTCCATGTTCTAACTCCTAATTTCAGCTCACCCAGAAATGCAGCCACCTCAGGGGTGGAACCCAGCAGCGGTGTAACCGTGCACAGAACAGCAGTGTAGGGCAGGAAGTGAAGGCGAACGACAGCCTCACTGCAGACCAGATGCCCCTGGGTGAACCTCCCTCGACTTCAGCAGAGCCTCACCCACGTGCGCTGTGTCTGACAGTGACCCACTGCGAGGGGACCTTAGACAGGGATGGTTCACCCCATGTGGAACGGGGCCAGGACACTGGGGTTACCGCCTCAGCTCTGGCAGAAATCTTGTCGGATCTTTAATTGTGGCCTGTAACTTGGATATGGGTCACCCCCAAAAGCAAGGGGTTGTCATTCCACTAGCGGTGACATGAAACTTCTGGAAACAGGTGGCCAGGAGAAATCTGCAAACTTGACCGCTCTTCCCTTTCCTAGCAACCCTGCCAAAGGTACCGCCCCCTACTGGCAGCGACAGCTCCCTGCGGCACGGGGAAGCATGGCCGTGCCAGCTACACGCGCTGTCTCTCGCTCCCTCCTTTCAGCCTGGCGCAAGGTCACCCCAGCACCCTCTCCTTCGCTGTTCTCTCTCGGGGCGTGCGGGGAGAACAGCGTGTCTTTGCCAGGCACGTAGAGAGGTGACTGCCGCTCCGTTTCTCAAGACGAACTTCCAAGGCCTGGAGGCCGCTAGTGCGGCGTTTGTGCTCCTGGAGCTGAATGGCAGGAGGCATCTTGCTTTCTATTGTGATCCCCAGGGCCGGCTCCTCTTCCAGCAGCCAGTGGGGCGGGAGGAGGGTGATTTTCCACGCTGTGATCTCCCGGTGACTCTGTGAAAGTGGCGGAGGATGCTGCCAGTGCCGAGTTTAGCCATCGTGGACATAGGGCAAGCTTCCTGGACGTCTCCATCCCAACCTGCAGTAGCCCCCTGCTGTCATTCTTCTGACCCCTTGTAACGGCCACTGCATCCGATCTCCTACCTGACCCCTAGGATCATACATCTCTCTGTCACTTCATCTCGGGCTGACCTGCAGCTCCCCCTGCTGGGCTGTCTCCAGCCAATCGGAGCTGTGCTTCCTATTCAGGCCACTGAAAATACATGTTCTTCCTCCCCTTAGCTTGGGACAAATAAATATAGGACCTGAGCCATGCCTGGACCTGGAGAATCTTTCTCCATTCCAGGGTGCAGTGAGCACAGATGGGTGAAACTGGATGGGGATTTTTTGTTGTGCATAGAAAGGCTCCAAGACCAGCTGCCCAAACACAATAATGTCCCTCTTCTTCGATCTGGCCCATGTTACACACTGCACCTTAATCAGCCCAGGTTTCGGTGGGCTTATGTTCGGTTCTCCAGGTACTTCAGTGGCCTCCCTTCATCACCAGAGTATCTGCGCCTGGTGAGCAAAAGAAGTAGCTGAGCTGAAGCGCAGGGGAGTGAAAGTGTGTCTCGATGTGGGCACGCACAGGAACATGAATCCAAATTAAAAGCAGATTAGTTAAACGGGATTAAGCCCCTGACTTCACTTTGGTGAATTAAACCAAACCAATTTAAGAGCACCCAAGTTCTGAATGAGAGATCCACACGTGGTTTAATGTGGTTGAACTAATCCTCTTTAAATTCACACTGTTAGCTGATACAGATTAACTTTCCTAAGTGTCTCCATGTAGCCAAACTCTACTGGTTTGCCCCAGAGTGCACAGACCACCTGTGTTTGACCCAGGAATTGAACACCCGTTTCCTGATCTTAATCCAGAGTCCTAACCACTAGACAACCCTTTCTTCCATTCAAGAATCTTTTGCAGCTTCATCTGAGTGCTGCATGGAGCAGCAGCTGAGTGGTGAGAGAGGTTCGTGGCATCCCTGCAAGCTAGCCTGTAATAAGTCTTGAAAGAGACAAAGCCATCAAGCTGTTCGCTGGCTCAGGCTCCCGGCTGGCTCAGGAGTTGTGCTAGAGACCTTATTAGTGTGGTCACTGGCATGTCACAGCAAGTTACGAGGATGGAGAAATTACTTTTCACAGCACTGAGAAACTAGGGGGAAAAAATAACCCAACCGACTCTCTCTAGATGTGCATCAATAGAGAGGAAGCCAGGCACCTGGGAGCACTATATTTTTTTGGCACAGCCGGGATTCTGGCGACAATTTGGTAATCCAAGAGCAGGCTCCATGTTTCAGCTGCGGTCAAATCACAGGCACGGTTCCTTGGTCGCGAGCTCTTTGCTGCGGGCGGTGCTTGTCAACCAGCCCCCTTTTAGCCTTCAAGGAATAAAGTCGTTGGGTTCTGGGTTTGTACAGCGCCTAGCGCGGTGAGGTCCCGGCCCATGATTGGGGCTCCTAGGGGCTACCGTGCGACAAATAAATAATAAGACTAATAATGGTCAAGGTGGAAAAACAAGTCACGGGGCTAAAGCATCCCTGGGTAGAGCTGGCTGGGTGCAGGCATGATGCCCTCTTAAGGGGTGGTGGTCTAGCCGCTTTTCTGCAACCCCAGGGGCTCTGACATCTGGTCCCAGTGGGAACTTCTAGGTATTGAGAGTCTGGCTCTTGAACAGGTAGATAACGGTCATTTATACAATAGGAGCATCTAGAGGGCCCAACTGAATAGCTCGAATAGCTCGTATACCAGGTAAGGGGAAGAGCGAGTGACTTGCCCAGAGTCACTCACAAGGGCAGTGAGTGAGCTGGGACACAAACCTAGATTCGCTGCTTATGCCTCTGGTGCCATATCCACTAGGCCGTGCTGCTGGTGTCTTATTTTAAGACATCAGCCCTTATTTTGGTGTCTCAGTGGAAGCAGGGTTCAGGGACCAATCCTAGGAGTACAGGCCCTCCTGGGTCATCCCACCCAGTCCCTGCTATCACAGGCAACCCGTCCGCGAATCCCTTTTGTCAACAGAATTTGTCAATTCAAGCTCCGTCTTAAAACTGGTTGTGTTCTTTGCCTCTCCTCCTCCTGTGGGGCTGTTCCAGAATCTCCATCCTCTGATGGTTAGAAACCTTCTTCTGATTCCCAGGCGAAGTCGATTCAAGGCCATTTTGAACCCATTTGTCCTGTGCTGGTCCCGTCCTTGGGGTTCAGCTGCTCTACCAGTGCAACTGAGCTCTTTCGGTTTAGGATTCATTTCACTTTCAGCCCTAGATCGGAGCGGCTGGGTAATTACTGAATCCAGGACCGGGGAGCACTGGTTTGCACTGAATGTTGTTTCAAAGAACCAGAGGAAACATTTCTCATCCTTTTCCTTTCCTCCATACCCACTACAAAATCAAGTCATTGTGTAACCTAGTGGCACACGCTTGCTTTGGATGCGCGAAGCAGCCACGTGGCACTCCACCCAGTGTACGCACATTTGTGTTTTAAATGCACATGGGTTCCCATGTGCAAAGCTGTGAGTTTTGAGGCTGTGTGAAAAAAAAAAATAGCCTGCTGTATATGCTCGGGTGTGCATATGTTTAACTTCCCAGTGAGTATGCGTTAGCGGTCCCCTCTCTGTGCTGACCCCCCGGGGGATAGGAAGTGTTTCAGCTGCCAACTATACAGACCTGGCACTTAGCCTCTTGTGTTTGGGAGGTTCCTGGTTCAATCCCCTATGGGCTGGCCAAGAGGTTTTCCATGGCAGGCGCTCTTGTGGTAGAGAGTACCTCCCTCACCCCAAAGCATCACTTACGTCCCACTTCATCTGTTTTGAATGGGCATAACTGTGGACTATTTTGGTTTTGTGGTACCTGCATATACCACCAACAGATCTTTCTGGCAGAAAATTCCCAACCAGCCTGACTTCATTCCTCACAGTAGCATTTAAAGTGATGCCCAGGCCCCTGTGTCGCCCTCTGCACTGGTGAATTTCTCCCAGGGGTGCATACTCCATATTCTCCGTATCACCTTGTGTGCGCTCACTATGTGGATACTACGTCCGTGTGCGCGTCCACTGTGTGTGTGTGTCCCGGGTGTGAATGCCCTTGTAAAACTACTGTGAGATTCCTCAGCTTCAACAGAACACTGTGGAGTTGGGTCTATTGCTAGAGAATCCTACAGTGTTTTTTAACAAGGATGGTGTTTTATACCAAGGGTGTGTGTGTGTGTGTGTGTGTGTGTGTGTATGTGCATGCATAGACCTGTGTTGTACTCTGTGTGTACTGAATGGT